>JARHVA010003063.1:645000-727500 GCA_037957365.1 Torreya grandis | reverse complement strand
AGAGTTAAGAACATGAGATAGATCATTTGAACTATGCATTGGAATTTTGACTCTATTTAATTTATATTGTTGTAATTTGAACATATAAGCAACAAAGAGAGAGAGAGAGAGAGAGAGAGAGAGAGAGAGAGAGAGAGAGAGAGAGAGAGAGAGAGAGAGAGAGAGAGAGAGAGGGAGAGAGAGAGAGAGAGAGGAGAGAGGAGAGAGAGAGAGAGAGAGAGAGAGAGAGACTATGTTTGATGGTGTTTTATTGTTTTTGGAAAACTAGGGTTTAGTTCCTAAGCAATAAAGGGTATATATTAAGGGGTGAAATATAATCAACCAAAGCAAAATGAAAATTTATATCGATTTGATCAAATTAATTTACATGCAAAAGAGAAATGACTTATCTAAAAAAATAAGTTGAGATGATTGTTACTAAGGTTGAAAATTGTTTTTTCAAGATGGGGAAGATGTTAAAAAGCCTAAATTTAGATTATGTTTAGTGTAAGGATAGGAGTGCCAACAATAGGAAACTTTGGTGTTTAGATATGTAGTCCAATTCTAGCACTATTATCCATTTTAATTTCTTGTTCTATATTCTTATGTAGTCTAGTTCGTAGGTCCTATAGGTGTATGTATTTCTCCATGATCTCCTATATGTACCACTTTGTAACCTATTTTCTTCTCAAAACTCTAGGTCTAGATACAATCTAAAAGCAAAAATATTATAAAAAGTAAAAGGAAAAAAAAACTAGATTATGGGAAGTATGATCACATGATCTAGAACCCCTATTATCTTGATCACTACCTACATTAACCCTCAAGCTAGGGTCTCAGATTAAATGTAGTTCTCCCTTAGGGAACCTACATAATAAATGTGCATGATATATGAAATAATGACCTTTTTCTTAGGCCCTTCCTTGATCAATCATGCAAACTTATGTGTGATGCAAAATGATGAGCCATACTATTGACCAATTTTAATTATTTACTATGCCAAAATAGTAAGTGCTAGATATAGAATGCCTTGTATAGTCCTTTATATATGAGACTCTTTATTTTGAATTTGGGAGGTTTATGTGAATCAGTAAACATTAAAAAGATAAACAAAACTTAAGGGAGGGGATAATAAATATTTAGGACATTTTCATTTAATATAAATTACCGTTAGGACTCAAAATGCAGAAGGACAAGAGCATAAAAAATGAGACAACCTAGGTTTCAGCTCTATAGTCCAATTCTGGCACTCCTATCCTATAGGCTCAAGACCCAAGGGAATATGATTGACATGGGGAAAACTACCTATCTGAGGTTTAATGGTTGATCAAAAGGATTTAGATGACTAGTTATAAACAAAAAGGTGACCCAATCAAGAAATAAGACCAAGATAAGTAGAATAAAAGACATGGCTAGTACAAACAAGGCTTGTATTTTCTATTCAGGGTATCCTATAAATATGAATGTGAAAATACATGATATGTATAGTTACTTGACCAATTTAGGGTGTATAAAAAGGTTAAGTATTTTTATTGCATTGTCTTTGCCTAGTCATAAGAAGGGGATGAATATTTTTTGGGTAGAATCAACTTTGTTAGGATGTTCATACCTATTTTTTACAACATTGTGAAGCCTCCAATATCCATGTTAGAGAATAATATTTATTTTATTTAGACTAAGGAAGGAAGCGATAACTTTGAGGAAATATAATAGGCCATATCCCATGATCTTATATTGGTAAACCCTAATTTTAGTAGATATTTTGTTGTATATACTTTTGGAGGTATCTATACTACCTTAGACATGTTGGTGTTGTAGAATGATGAAGGGTTAGATCATCCAGTAGCCTTAATTAGTTAAATTTTTTAGGACTATGAGGCGATATATAATTTTATAGAAAAGAATGTTATTTTTGTAATAAGAAGTCTCAAGATGTTTAGACATTTGGTGTCAAATATTAAGATCCATCTAATGGTATCTCACCCAAGTGTCAAAGAATCTATTATAATCATGGACATGAATGAAAATAGAGTAGGATGGATTAAAAGAGTGATGGAGTATGATTTGGATTTTAAATTCACCAATATGGTGAGGGTTAAAGACATATATGAATATCTATCTTCAATTTTTCAAGATTATGAGAAGGTTGTCCAAGTATTACAAGAAGACCAATATCCAGTTTCATCTACACTCTCCAAGAGTTAGACTGAGGATATGATCATATTTTTAAAAACTTGTGAATGCCCCAAGGTCTAGAGAAAGCCAAGAGAAGGTAATTTATATTAAATTATAGTCCTTATGTCTTAGTGGATGGTTCTTTTTAGGAAATATGTTAATGGTGTTATTTTGATATGTATTGAACCACATCAAGTTGATAAGGTTTTTAAATATTTCCATGGAGTTTGAGGTCAAAATTTTGATTTGAGAACCATAGCTTTGAGGATAATGAGGTAAGGTTATTATTAGACTAAATTGTTTAGGGATCCATATGCATGGGCGAAGAAGTCTTAAAAGGTGTGAATTATTCATTAATAAATAAAAATTGGTAAACCTACCTCTCCATCACATTAAAGTAGAGCATCCCTTCATATAGTGGGGCTTAGAATTCATAAAAATCATTAACCCAACTTCAATTTTAGGGCATAAATGAGTATTAACAACCACTTATTTCCTTACAAGGTGGGTATAAATAGTGTCTCTCAAGGAGGAAAATGATATCAAATATGTTGGATTTATATGAGAGTGTATAAACTAGGTTTAGAGTCCTATATATAATCATTTTTGATAATGAAATGGCCTTATTTCTAACTAGGATAAGTGATTGGCTAGTCAAGCAAGGGATTCACTTGATCACATATTCAAATTACTATTCCTAAGACAATGGCTTGGTAGAGTCTAATAATAAGAATTTGATTAGAATAATTAAGAGGACTATAGGATAAAACCAAAGGTCATGACATACAAAGTTAAAGGAAACCTTATGGGATGATAAAATCACTTTAAAATGATTATAAGAAACTCCCCTTACATTTTTATATATATTATAAAGTCAAGGATGACTATATCACTTGAGATAAAACCCCTAGAGATCACACACCAGTTTGAATTGATGGAAGAAGATGCCATGTTAGTCATATTTTTAGAATTGACGGAGTTGCAATAGACTAGAGACCAAGAAATGCGTGCAATGGAGCTTCACCAAGATCAAATGAAAAGTTATTTTGATTAAAGATTAGATTTGAGGGTTTTATAATAAGGAGACCTCATTCTCAAGTTAGATATGATAATTAATATTCAAAGGCATACGAAGTTTGATTCTATGTGGAGTATATTGTATATGATCTCTAGCTACAAGGAAAATAATGCTTTCTAACTCTCCATGTTTAATGGTGAAGATCTATCCATCCCAATTAATGGTATTTTACTTAAACATTTATATTTATATCTATTTTCATCTTTATACATAGTAGTTAGGTGTCTTTTTTTTCTTCCAAGTGATAATGCACATTTAATTTGAGTAGGTTTGGTTGTTTTCCCTTTCCATAAGTGATTTGACATAGTTTGTGGTTGTCTTTTATTTCTTTGTTTGTATGTTAAAGGAAGTTGTTAGTACATTTAGCGATAAAAATTAGGTTTTAGTCTATTTGTGAATCCATGTTAGTTTTTTGTTTCTTTCAAGACTCTTACACCCAATGGATGCATCAAGGTAACTAGTCTCAATGTTAGAACAAGCTAACACCCTTGAGAGCTCATAAAATTATTGGTTATTCTATCCACTTGGGTACATAGAACATATGATTGATTTGGGATAGTAATTTCATGCAACTATTAGTTTAATGTCTTTCTTTGCATGCATCTCATGAATTTCAAATAGTTTTCTAAACTATTTATGCTTCATCCCTTTACTTCTATCTACCTTTAAGGAGTATTTTTGTCCTTATCATGTGTCATGTTTCATGTCAAGTCTCCAGGTGGTTTCTTAGTAACTTTTTTGTGTTTTAAGGCCTTTTTAAAGTCTTGTGTCACCTTTATTATATCCCATTACATATTTAGATGCATTCATTTTGAAATAATGCATTACTTAAATCAAAACACAACTATGCCATCATGTGAAAGAAAAAATGTTTTTTAAAGGTGATTTTTAATATAAAATGAGGTTAAAAAGAACTTTATAATACATAATCAAGCCATGAATGCATTCAAAAAAATATCTAAAGTGCATTTGAAGGTGTGAAAAGTCATAATGTCATATTATTTATGTCACTCAAGTCACTTTTGGAAAGAAAACCCCTTTTTAATGTCATATAAGGCCACATAACACCAAAAAAATCCCTATCACCACCAATATTCTATATAAAAAAGTCAAAGTGCATTTAATGTCTCATTTCGTCTCATTTCTTTACATTTGGCATCTTTCGTAATAATTTTAGTGTGGGAGGCTGCATTAACAATCTAAAAACATTTCAATTTCACTATGAATATGTAGGTTTTAAGGATTATAAATAATTTCACAAGGTGTTTTAGTAGTAAATAGGTCCATTTATGGACAAAAATAATAAATAATATCTTCAAATCAAGAAAGATCCTAAAAAATGGAGATTCGACATTAGAAAAGTAGTGTCTTTAGGGGTTTTATTCAAGGAAACACAGTTGTACAAACACTTATATGTTAGGTAATATCCATGAAAATTCAATAAAATCATATTAATTCCATCATAGGTCTCAAATAGAATATCCATTCTGAAAAGAGCTCAAACAAGATCAAAACTAACTCAGAGCTCATTCACAGACCTAGAAAAGCCAATTTCATGGATGTGTTAATTTCATTATATAGATCCAATGCATAATAATACCATTATATAGGAAGAAACATATATTTAAAGACATAAATTATGTGATATGAAAGAGAATTATCCCATTATCTCTATGAAGAATCGTTAAGAAGACCAAACAAGCTTTTGAGGACCTTATTGAAGAATAATCCTTGATTTACTCTCCTTCCTATTATTTCATGGTAGATATTAGCTCTTAGGGGTTGTAAAGAGGTAATTTGAGCATAATTTAGATGCATCAATTTTTATGGATAGTTCTCAAAACATGTTCATTCAGCTAAATCTCCATCGATGACTTTAAAACCCTCTTAAACCCTAAGATTGTGAACTTGATTTTATGATATTTTAGGTCTGTTCCAATGGAATAAACTAAGGTAAAATTTTTAAAAATTGATTGTAATTCCTCTTGAGAGACATACACTATGTTTTAGGCCATGATAGATAGCTAGAGGTTTCAATAGTGATACAATACCAAGAGAAGGGTGCATGTCTACCATTAGATAGATAGAGAGAGAGAGAGAGAGAGAGAGAGAGAGAGAGAGAGAGAGAGAGAGAGAGAGAGAGAGAGAGAGAGAGAGAGAGAGAGAGAGAGAGAGAGAGAGAGAGAGAGAGAGAGAGAGAGGGAGAGAGAGATCATATACCAAGAATATTTTTCTTTCAATTTTATTACATATCTTGAATGTATGATTAAGTGGTTAAAGCAAAAGTAATTTGATTAAGTAAAAAATATTCATGGAAAAGTCCATAAAAGCCTTAAATGTTGTATTATAAGTCTATTCATGGTTTAATATCCTTATTAAATGATTTTAATGTCCGATTTAGTTTACTAGGGTAGTTTATCATTGTTTAAGGTATTCTTGGCAAGATTAGTGATTCAATGTTTATAATGCCATCTTTGTCCTAGCCATCCATTATGAAAATTCCATGTTGATAAAAAATAAATGATGTTAGGTTAGTCATAAATTATTTTTTTACGGGTCAAGGATAACAATAAATTTTTAAGTTAGATCCTATTTAATATAAAATTTTTCAATCTATAGGTTACAAGTCGATGAAATCTCATTCTACAGGGTACTCAACTTAGAGTGTAAACATGAAAAGTCTTAACAAACATGTGAAAAGGTGTGAGGCTTGTTTTAAGGTGTATTAAATTAAAATAGATGACTATACCAATCATGACATCCTTAATGCATATAATTACCTATCAAGGCATAGGTCAAGTAAACACTTATAGAGAAGGGGCAAAGTTTAAGAGGGTTACATCAATCCTCAAGATCTCTAAAGCCTATTTTGGATTGAAACATAATTTAGAAGAACGTGGAATAATTTTACATGTTATATTAATCATAATGATGTCTAATATAAGTTTAAATATCCTCTGAACAAAGTTTTAGGTCCATAATGACTTCCAAGACAAAAATCATGTTCCCAACCTTCTCAAGAAAAATGCCTAGTTCTAAGTGGTGAAGGAGGAATTGTAAAAGCTTTGATATTTGAAAGATTCAAATATTAAATATAGGTGAAATGTATTCAATGTCATGATTAAAGTGTGAAATTAATGGTCTCATATAGAGAATAAATATAATTTATAAAATATCTAATGAAGTTGTAGGCCTAGGTCTTTAACTTTGTAATATGACAGTCAAGATGAGGCCTTAACTCATAATTGTAAATTGTTCCAACAGAAAGGGAAGTTATATGAAGTATTTAAACATGTATAAATCCATGGTTCATCATTATTTACTTTATAAAAATTAATTAAATTTAATTCATTCAAATGCATCCATCTCAACCTATGTCCAACTGTGTTCCTTGTCTATGGTTTCTAGATGCCAAGGAAACCTTGTAACTTTTATTCTACCCAACCATAGTTGGTAAAATTATCTGAAGTGATTTAAAGGTGATATAATATATTCCAAGGAGGTTAGATTAATTTTAGGGATGTAGATAAGGAGCATACATAGTAGACCCTACCAATGGTAAGTTTTGATTCATTCAAGAGTAGGAATATGGTATATAGATGATATACCAAATGGTCTATCATCATGATGACCTCACTAAGGACTCAACATTATTTTTTTATAATATATTCCAAGTAAAAATAATTATATATCACATCAATTCAGTACATAAGAGGCCTTGAAATAGAGGTACAATTTCAAATCCATCTGAGTTAAAAAAATGAGAGGCAAGTTATATGAAAAAATATAGTGTTGAGTAAATTTGAGGTTAGGATCAAAATTTCTAGGCCATAGAAGGCATATTCAATTCCTCTTATACTAATATTGTGTACATCAAAAATTAAGTGTAAAGGACTTGAAATCAAGTCCTTAAAGGCTTTTACAAAGAGAGAAATAGAGGAACAATGAAGGTTTTGACAAGATTTTAGAGGATTTAATCCTTAAATAAGATTTAACATCCTATTGGAGGTTTTATCTCATAATATTTTCCTAATGTTCCACCAAAGGAAATGCCTTCTCCATATTTTTTTATGTTAAATCTAGTATTAAGTCAAACTAGCAGGTCTATACGCATACAATGTTAAAAGTTGACGATGCATAATAATCAAATTTTCAATACTATAAAAGAAAACAAGAGGGAGTTCAAGTTAAAAATTACCAAATAGTTTATATATTTGCATGAATAATATATTATACTTTTAGTTTGGTTTTCAAAAACTCCTATAATCTCTCTCATCTTTTAACGATTATCTATGTTGTGATTTCAAGTCTATTGGCAGGTTATAGAATTGTAAATACCTTGACATGATGAAATTATTCATACTAAATAAATGATAATGATGATTGTCAAAAAATGTGAATAACAATTGATGATGCACAAGTTATCCTTGAATGTCTCAAAATTGAGATCAAGAATTCAATTGGAGGTTATAATCCTGGAAGTTCTTTACAAGACTTCATGGTGATTAAGAATACAAAGTAGATTATGAAATAAGCCATTGAGAGTTTCAAGAAAATATTATATTTATGATGAATGAATCAACTTAGAGAGTTTATGATGATGATAAAATAATATAAGGGGTTTCTCAAGTCCTAAACAAGACGTGAATCTACATTGGAGTACCCCTTAGTCATTCAGAAGAGTGAAGAATCAAGACTCAAATGAGCTATTATAGATTTATCAAACATGAGGATAAAAAATCAATATCTCAAGGAGAAATAATATCCTTATACCATTATTTAATGTCATTAGAAGGGATATATAATGATCTTCATTTTTAATTTTGATAATGAAAGTGGTCAATCATGATCATGGTGCATATTTAAGGTCATTAAAGATAATAATGGATAGTCCATGCATTGACAAGGTGATCCATCAATATGTGGATGCTCATTCATGCATGGCAACCATGATTATAGCCTAAAAATGGTTTTAAATATTGCCTTGAAATAGGTAACTCACTTGAGTTTAAATAATGGCCATCCCAAGTCAACCACAAAACTAATTTTCACATGCACTAGGAGGTGGAAATGAGGTGAGTTAAAGCTGGAGGTAGTAGTTTCAAGAGTTAGAACACATTTATCTTCCATCAAGCCACAAAAAATAATTAAACTTATCAAATAAAATGAGATATATTCCACTCATATGCTACTTTATTGAGGATATCTTCATCATGGTAGGTCTGAAGGCATTGGAAAATGAATAATGGCCTAATTTTTTATTTATTTCCTCTTGAATAAGCAATTAATATTTTTTAATATCTACATTTATATAGCTTAGTATTACTCTCTTGCATCATTTTTTTTATAAATTTTATTGAGAATGAATCTAATTGTATCTCTCCACTGGGTATGACAAGACTATACCCATGTAACACTCGTAATTTTCTTTTAATTGAATAAAAAATGACTATTTTACCTTCTTCTATGCTTGTATTTTATGTGAAATCATGGTGTTGTTGATATAATCTGGTGATTGAAATTTGTTTTTCCTTGATTATTATACAACTTTCTCTCCTCAATCCGTAGGATTCATTTTATAGTTCATAGGTTGTGTGAAATAAAATCTTGGTAAGAAGCCAACTATGGATAGGTGTTATTCCTCTTAGTTTAGCCTTTATCCCTATCCTTCCTATGAAATATTTATTCAAGAGTGTAAATTTAAGAGTTGTGTAAGTGTATCAGTCTTTTCAATATTTCACCATTCAATTCTAATCAAGTGGAGGAGACCAACATCCTAGTGCATCAACTTTTTCTAGGTATTAGGTTAAATTTAAGATTTGTTCTCTCTCCCTATTCCTTGTTGTAGTAAGATGATAGTTGTCATTAGGTGATTCATGAGTGGGAAACATCCCTCTCTAGACGTTTACTCCACTAATATGTCACCCCAAGCCCTGGAGTGATCCCATTATATTAGTTGGAGGTAGAAGTCTTGTAACCATGTCTCCAATGGGAACAAATCCAAATTGATAATATTTTTGGGCATGACTAATGGGATTTGATACTTAGAAGATTGAGGAGATTTTTTAAGGGTTTAATGTTGTTATTGTCAAGTTTCAACTATTACACACCCATATCAAACACTTGAAAACTCTTAGAGACATTTAGAATATTTTGGTTCAAGACTAAAACCTAGAGTTCATGCCAAAAATAATTACCAAGCCATCTTAAAAAGGTAAAAAAGTTGATTTTTTTTAGTTGACCTTTGATTCAGTAAGAAGGAAGAGATACCCTAAAACTGATACATACCCCAAAAGTTCTTTTATTGCCATTTCCACTCAAAATAGTGCATTACCCTTTCAAAAATTTCACATGGTTATCCCTAAGAACTAAAATTTTGTCACCTTTAATGGGGGAAGTCCATTAAACCATGCCTGACATGATGACATACATGTAACTTCCCTAAAAAGTGTTAGGACACAACTACCCACATTAAAAATATTAAAAATGTTTAAAATATTTGCTCAGTACATCATGTTGTTTAAGAAAATGTGGCCATTAGATTATTATTTGACTCCTTCAAGGTCAAAGCATTGTAATGATACATGGGTTTGAGGTTGAATTCTATCAGCACATGGGATGATCTTGGAGAGGCTTTGTGTAAATAGTTTGAGGACAAATCAGTTCATTTATCCTTGGTTGAGAAATTGATGACCATCAAAATTCCACTACATGAATATATGTCTAATTTCAAATTTAGGTTTATAAGTACATTGGATATGATCCCATAGTTGGTAAGGCCTACACCTCCTCAAGACACAAAATAAGGTTCCACCTCAAGAATAAACTTCTCAAATTCATGTGCAAGATAATTATAAAATCCTAAATTAGTAAGAGGAAGAATATTATGGAGTAAATTAGACTAAGGGTCAAAACATGGCTTCTACCTCCATAAAAACCAATATAAGAGCAAAGAAAAGGGTTATTGAGGTGGAACAATATGATTTTAGGGGTCCTATATCATGTTATAAATATTATCAAGGGACTAAGAGGATTGTTTCAGTCCCAAAAGCCTAAAATAATAAGTAGAAGCAATCCAAAATAAAATAGGTTTATGATAATGAGCATGTCCAACCCAAGAAAGTTTAATATCCTACCTTTTTGCTCCTAAAAATTAGTCAAAGGCTAGAAACACTTATTTAAAATGTTTTTTATTAGATGAAGAATAAAAATGCTAGCATTTCATTATGAGAAAGATTTTGTATCCCTAGACAAAAATATTTGTTACAAGTAGCCTTATCTAATCTTAAGCTTAAAAGTGAATCATCCAAAGAGACAAGGTCTATCCTAACCAACATAGCTTAGCCTAAGGAATATAAAGAAAGTATAATTGGTAAATTCACAACTTCATATGTATCCTTGATCATAGGTGATCATTTGGTCCATAATATTATTATTGATAGTGGTGTGAGCAACTCAAAAATGCCTAAACATATTATTTACAAGTTAAGACTATAGTATGAGAATTTTTATAAAGGTATTAGTTTATTTGGATGGTACATCCATCCATCTAGTTATATTAATAAAGGGATTTATCCTCACTTTTCATGTTTTCCCCAAATTTTAAATACCTTAAGATATCTTCATATTAGACTACCACCTTTGCATTGTACCTATTGAGGGACTTTACTACCAATATTGGAGGATACCTATCATCTAATTGGTATAATATGATGTTTAGGACCATATATGTGACTAAATTTACATCCAATCCAATCCTATTTCAAATAATCATGTGGATCCTTACAATTCAAATGTTTGTAATGCTAATTACAGCATGCTTGACCAAGAAGAAGATGCAGTGTACTGTGAGCTAGTTACACTCATTGAATATTTTATTGATCTTTCTCTTGATTAATGGGGTCATAAATTCCATGAATATGAATTTGAGAAGATGGTTTAGTAAATTAATCTTGGAAATTATTTCTTGCATGAATAATTCATTTTAATTCCAATCCTATTAAAGCCTAGTGAACCTATTGATGTAGTTTGGATTTTTTTTTTTGATGTATTTAGAATTTAAAATTGAGAAAGGGTTGGTGTGATGATTATGTATCCTATTAAGGAGAAGTGTTATTCTTCCCTTATGTTCTAGTTTAGTTTTACCAATAACTCATCTGAGTATGAATCCCTCATACATGGTTTCCAATGGGATAAAAAGAGAGGAATAAAGTATTGTAAAGTTTTTGTGGATAGTGAATTGATCATAAATTAGGTAAGAGGGTATAATGTGACAAAAAAATAATTATTTAAAGATTATAATCATATATTTTGGTACATTATAGAGGATTTTGAATCATTAAATATGCATATAGTCCTAATAAAGGAGAATAAACATGTCAATAGGTTGGTTGTCAATGGTTATCAATTTGACATTCCTAATGACATCAAAACGGACATTGTGTTATAATATATTAAGTTTATTTTGATTCCTTATGTACCTGATAACACCACTAATTGGTAATTATTTAAATTTTATCAATAGATATACCTTTTAATGAAAGAATAAGTTGAGTTCTCTACAAGAAATTAGACCAAACTACAATAAGAATATGAATTTTATTTCATTTAGTTGAGGATGAACAAGCTTCCAAAAGGGATGATCACACTTGAAGACATTTTAAATGTTAATGAATATATCATAAAGGAAAAATTTAACATTAAGATCAAGTAGTAACACTATGAGCGAGTTTTCATCTTCAAGGACAAGTGTATCCATCTTGGAAACCTATGTAATGATGGAGAAAAGCATGATTTTGTTAAACTTTGCTAATATTTTGAAGATATATTTACATGGGAGTATAGTAAGCTTAATGGATTTGATCTTAGTTTGGCACAACATACAAGAGAGATGAATTTTGATGTTAAATCCATTAGGTAGAAGCAAATGCATCTACACACAAAGATAAACCCTCTCACAAAGAAGGAATTGAATAAGTTGATAGAGGCTAAGATCATATTTATAACTAAAAAATCATATTAGGTTGTGATCTTGGTCCTTATGATGAAGAGGAATGGGGAGATAAGGTTGTAAATTTATTATAGGGATCTAAACAGGGTTTCCTTTAAATATCACTACCCATTGTCTTCCATGGAGAAAATGTTTTCAATGGTGGTAGGTTTAGAGCATTTTTCTCTCTTGGATGGTTATTCTATCTGCAATCTTATATTGGTTAAGGAATAGGATTAGTTAGAAAAAACATTCACCACAAAGTGGGGCATTTATGCCTTTAGGAAAATTCCTTTTGGACTATCTAATTCTAGAGTAACCTTTTAGAAATCCATGGATATGTAATTTCAAGGGTTGATCAATGACAAGATGTTTGTTTATCTTGATGATATTATAGTTTTTCCTAAGGATGATAATGACCATTTGTTTAATCTTAAACAAGTATTTTAAAGGTGAAAGTAGTTTAGGGTCTCAATTATCCCCAATAAATACATATTTATAGACTGCGAAGGAAACCTCCTAGGCTACATTATCTCAAATAGAGAGAATTTAATTTATCTTGAGAGGGTATGTTCTATTCTTGAATTGGCATTGCCTAGTTATAAGAGGGTAATTCCATTTTTTTTGCGTAGAATTAAATTTTTTTAGAGGATCATACCTAAATTTTACAACCTTGTGAAGCCTCTAACCTCCATGCTAAAAATAATATGGATTTTAGCTGTACTAAGGAAGGGATAGCTTTGGGGCAGTAAAACAAGACATATCATAATATCCTACACTAGTAAACCTTTTTTTTAGTAAATATTTAATTCTATATGATTTTGGAGGTATGTATATTTCCTTATCCATGTTGGTAGAGTATAATTATGAAAGGTTAGAACATATAAAAGCTTTATTTTTTCAAATTTTAGAGGACTATGAGGTGAGATATATTTTTTGTATAAAAAAATGTTCTTACTGTAATACTAAGTCTTAATAAGTTTATACATTTGTTTTCAAATAATAATATCCATATAATGGTCTCTCACCCAAGTATTAAGGAATTTACTTTAAGCAAGGACTTGAATGAAAAGATAATAGGAAGGATTACAAGAGTGATGGAGTATGATGTAGATATTAAATTAATGAAGTTAGTGAGGGGCAAAGTCTCATGTGAATAGATAGTTTCATATTTGAAAAATTATAATAAGGTTGTGATAGTGTTGCAAGAAGACCAATATCTAGTTGTACCTACACTCTCTAATAGCTCTAATAAGTATAAGATCATATATTTAAAAATATAATTCTATCAAGTGTACCATATATGATCTTTAGATGTGAGTAAAACAATGATATCTAACTCTCCAAGTTTAATGGTAAAGAGATATCCATATGAATTAATTGGATTCTCCTTAAACATTTATATTTAGGTCTATTTTCACCTTTATACATAGTAGTCATGTGATTTATTTTCCCTCCAAGTGTTGATGCATATTTGCTTTGAGTAGGTTTGGTTGTTTTATTAATTGATTTGGTAGATGTTGTCTTTTTTAATTCCTTGTGTATATGTATAACATAGTGTTTTCACTTAGATTTTCCACATTTTAGGAGATGTCTCAGCTCTCCTCATCCAAGTGACACAATGGAAACACCTATAGGGTATGGATAGCCTAAGAGAGATGAATCTCTAGATACAACTAGCTCCCTTGATGTACCACTTTTGGATCACTACTATACCTATTATTTCAATGGAAAAGGGAGAGAAAAATTAAATTAAACTATCCTAAAGTAGGTGATACACAAAATTTATTGATTATTACCAACTAGCTACATGTCACACATGAAATCAAGAGACTAACTAAACATACACTTCTCCAATATAAATCTTTTCACGTCAATATTTCATTATGAGTTTGTGATGAATGTTTAGGACAAAAGGACTAGATAATAGGCCTATAATGGTAATATTTGAATATAATAACTCAGTAAACCTTGACATATCCTAAAACACTTCAAATGACCTATAAGAAGAAGCTTTGAAACTACAAATAGGTGGGAGAATGAGGCAACAGTGTTAAGGAAAAAATATTCATCACATAAGCAAGATTAATAATTTAAGTGAAAAAACTATGAATAAAAATTAAAGAGGTAAAAATAAGTAGTATTTATTAATCTATGGTATGTAAATTATTAGGTCTTCACCATACTAAGGTGGAGCATAGTTTACAAAGGCCAAAATGGCTAGTTCTTATAGAACTTGAGAGAGAGAAGAGGAGAAAGAATTCCAAAGGTGATAATGAGAAGTGTAAATATGAAAAAAGGAGTTACATTTTAATTATAAATTAATGTGAAACTGATCATGAAAATTTAGTAAGAACAAGTGTAACCCTAGGTCATAAAACTCTTGAAATTTGGCATAAGAATTCTCATTTTTCACAAGGAAACTACCTTCATCATTCACCCTTGTTATAACGCCCAAAAAATAACTATGGATAGGTATAATGATTATAATGAGATGTAAAGTTTCATACATTATTCTACATACATTTATTTCATCCCTAATCACTTGGAATCTTTTGGAAATGAGCCATCACTACTTATAGTCAAATAAATTCCTTTTCTAGTCACCCTCACACTTAGCCTCAAAATTGGATTCAATTTCACATTAAAATATATTAAATTAAGTGTATTAAACTTTAAAATACCATCCATGTCCTTATATTTGTCATGTATACCTTAAACAACCATCCACCAGAAGTTCTCACCCTTCTTATTATCATGCTCACTATGCCAGTTTTGGTTGTTTAAGATGAGAGCTATTGTAATAAAACTTACGGAGTTTTTACAAGACATTAAATGGACATGGGAAGTTAGATTAAGTCTCAATATTCATTAAAATTTTGATTTAATTTATTGAAACCTCCTAGAACCTACACAATACACAAAATCATCAAAAGTACACTTTTTTATACTCCATCCATATAGTTCTATATAGTCCAAAAGGATTGAGAGGATCTTGAGAGAGTATTATTATCTGTTAAATCACTTTCATGGTCATTATTCCCATTTGGATATCTCACCATATTCATTTCCTTAATAAGGTCCTTTCTAAGGGTTTATAAGGGTTTTAGGTAGTTTTGACCTTTAGTGATGTTTCATAAAGGTCTAACATTCAATTCTCAACTTAATACCAAAAAATAATATTTAGGATCCTATATAACTTTTATTATCTCCTTAAGTATCCATGTAAGGTGTCAAGGTAGCTATGAACTTCCAAATTTCTCCACTCAAACTCTCTTCTTGATTTCTTATAGGCCTGAGTTATTTCTAAGCCAAAAGTGGCTATTCATGTTGTTACTCTACAAGGTGAAATATTTAACACATTTATATGATATAATAAACATTATATAATACATTTTAATTATTTTTGAGTGTTAGAAGTTAATTTGACCTTCCATTTGGCTTTTAGGCATCAACATGCTTGATAGGCCTAACTGTAACCCTTGTGGTCTAAGCCACCTTGTTGAGTTTCATCATTTTATATTTGGTTTACATGTTTTATATAAGTGTATTATAAATTAATACACCTCTCCATAGTATCACTTTATCTCTTATCCCACCCTTTCACCTTCCTTATTCAAACCTGATAGTTTTCACTCAAGGCAGGTACCCTATGTCTGAGATAAAATAGAGGGTACTTACTTTGTTACCTTATAAAATTTATTTATTTGATAGGATTATACAACTTATAATTATGTATTTAATAATTTTTTAACCTATTGTAACATCATTTTACCCTTTAACTCCTTGAAGACCCAAGACAGACTATTAGAAGGTAGACTGTGTATACAGGGTTCTAACATGGACTATGTGATGCATCATTAGAACACTTTTTTTTCTTGTTTTATATTATATTAGGGTTTAAATTTTATAAAAATTATAAACAATTTTTTCCAATCCAATTCATCACCACAATCCTCTACATGCCTATTTATACTCTTTGACTGGTCAAGGTTGGGTGTAATTTTGACAATATTATACTTCAAGATACCACACCTATAGGTTAATTTGCATGGTTTGACTTGAGGGAATTGTATAAAAAACTCCATAAAGTCCATTAGTATCATTTTTAATTCTTTTAATTAATTTTAATCATCCCTATGCATTATCAATGCTAAAGGTACTATCTCCTACTTACTACCTATAACAGTCAACAATAATTGACCTTCTTGAAGCAAAAGGCTTGTAGATTAACATTATCCTTTGAAATTTATGCCACATGTTATTTTTTAGTACTATAATCCATTTGGGAGTCACTTTATATTAATAAAGTTGGTACCTTAATTCCTAAGTCTTTTTTATGGATTATGTGGAAGAATGACAATCAACAGTAGATGAATGGTTTTAAGTAAGGAACCTATAGGTGTATTTTAGGACAAAACCTTCCATATCAACTTATTTTAATAACCTATAGACCATGAATTTTATTTTAAACCATATATAACCATTAAGTTATGAATTCATGGTCTAATATTTTGAACTTGGTTGAAGAGGTCTACTTGGATCTAAAAGCTTGTATGTTTTATTACTTGGATTTAATGCATAAAAATGCAATTTGGGGCCTTTCAACAACCATCCTCATTAATTAATTTTCCCTAAATTTTTCTAATAACTCTTTTAATATATTTATGATTCAATTTTTAGTCATAAATATTTACAAAACACATTGAAAAAAATTTTGTATGTCATCTATGATTTGGTGAGGTACTCTATTTTCTTGTTTTAGGGGAAAAGTCTTTAAATATAGTCATTTCCTACTAGAAGGTGGTCTTCAACTTTGACTAGAAATATATAACTTAAAATTAGTATACCATGATATTTTAAACATACTAATGCCTTAATTATGATTTCATCTCATGCTTCAACATTTCTATATGGGTCTTTAACTCTCTGTTAATCTACATGTAGGTGGTTATGCTAATGTACAGGCTGTGAAGATGTGGAAGGGTAGTAGAAATGGGGGAAGACATTCCATTGATTCTTATATCTTATAAAAAATTTAAAACACAATTACTTGATCATGAAATACTTGAAATATCATCCAAAACTACATCTTAGTATTTTCATCTCCTCTAGGTTTTAATGGAGTTGTAGATAGGTAGTGGGTAGAATTGGAGCAATATACATAGTTAATGGCTTCATGAACAAACCTGATCTCCTTATAAATTATTCAAATTAATTTTAATCACTATAAATTTATTGAAAAAGTCTCAAAAACTCCATTATAATTTGATATTCTTCCAAGAGATGCTTATAGACGTACATGCATGGCTACTAGATTGTATATATTGCATATGATTACACATTCATGAAGATTTATTTGGGAAAATATATTGAAAATTTAATGTGAAAAAGATTAAATTCAAAAAATGTAAACCAACCTATCATCAATTACACATTCATGAAGATTTATTTGGGAAAAGATATTTAAAATTTAATGTGACAAAGATTAAATTCAAAAAATGTAAACCAACCTATCATCACCTTCAAAAACCATTATAATATACATATTTAATGGCTTCATGAACAAACCTGATCTCCTTATAAATTATTCAAATTAATTTTTATCACTATAAATTTATTGAAAAAGTCTCAAAAACTCCATTATAATTTGATATTCTTCCAAGAGATGCTTATAGACGTACATGCATGGCTACTAGATTGTATATATTGCATATGATTACACATTAATGAAGATTTATTTGGGAAAAGATATTGAAAATTTAATGTGACAAAGATTAAATTAAAAAAATGTAAACCAACCTATCATCACCTTCAAAAACCATTATAAAAGCATGAAAATCTAAAAATGGTGGAAACATGTATGTCATCCTAAAAATAAAAGTAGTCTATAAACTTGGTATGATTTGAGCATAAAAACAACTCAAAAAATTAAAAAAATCATGGGGATAATTATATGGGATATATAAAATAATATTTGATCAATATCATCAATTTGATTGTATGAAATCATTCAAACAAGAGCAAAACCTACATGGTGCATAGATTAGCAAGAAAATTGGATACATTAATTTATTAGGAATGGTTCATAAATAAAATTTCACAATTAGTCTTAAAAAAACATAAAATTTAATATAAATGAGTTTATAATACACCCATAATAGAAATTTTTATGAAACCTCCCCTACTAGCTATACCAAGTGCAACCCTGTTGACTAGTTTTATGTGTATATAAGGGTGAAGAAGTAGTAGAATGGTTTTATTTAAATTTCTAAAATTATATAGTTCTTAAATCATGTAAAATTTTGTAAGGAAGTTGAATATACATCTCATAACCTTTTCCCAAATGTCACACTCCCTTATGGGTCATATAAGTGCCAAAGTCTTCTTTTTTACTAGAAAACTACTATTTCTTTTGAAAAACCTACCAATTTTCAGTTAGAGATAGATAATTAAGAATTATTAGGACACACGGGTCATTAAATAACTTTTTAAAACCTTCAAATTTCCAAATTAGGTCATATAACTCATTTAATGTTCCATTTTGACTCCTAAAATGACTCAAAAGTCATAAATATTTAAAATAACCAAGACCAAGGCTAATGTGATATGAAATAACATAAAATTACCTATAATACACCTTAATAAATAATAGTATACCCATAAAACACCTATTTTTTTTTTAAACGTATAGGGGTCCCAATTTAACTTGCAGGGTCAAATTTAGTTATCAAATTGGTGACTCATAGTGGTATCATACTTTCAATTCTAAGGATTAGTAACCTTATAAGTCCATTGGGATTAGGGAATCATCTATATCACGAAACAAAACAATATGAATTTGAACATTGACAATAATATGTGATAGATATAAAACCAACTGACTCCCTCAATGACACAAAACAAATGACACACATAAAACCAAGCAAACAAACTAAAAAGACACACACATATTCTCAAAGCACTTATGAAAATAAAAAAACAAACCACTATATACAACTAAAAATTAATCATACCTAACTTTATAAGATCAAAAGGAAAGTTCCTTAAATCTTCTTCTTCATCAAATGAATCATAATGCCAAGCATGTTGCCCTTGAGATTGGATACTTGATAGATCGGAACTATTTCTTATCACTTCACTTGATCTCCTCTAAATTAGATCATCCTTAAATAGGTCTCCAATTTAAATGTATTCCTATTTATTTTATACACATACCTCATACTATGCCCACTCTTCATCTGATGATTAACTTGTATCTTCTTGGTAGGCATAGCTTCAAGAGGAGTCATTTATTGTTCTTTAAAAGATTAAAGCCAATTGAAGATTTTTATTTACTTAAAAATATGATGCTTTTATCCCAAATATTTGATAGGATGATAACCCATTTTTATAATTTCAAACATATCATCATGAGATGAATATGCCTCTTCAAAGGACAAGCTTGAAAAGTTATTTTTTCTTTGCATACCCACTTGAGTGTCAAGGCTGTCGTCTCCATTTTTGACTAGATCATAGCCTCCTTGAAGAAGAGTATATATTTTTGAAATTATTTCAAAAAATTCATCCCAAGTCTTGTTATAGACCTATTCTTTCCCATTTATGATATCTTGGATAGTGATGGAAGAACCAATGATGATTTCATCCTCTTTGGCAAAAGGAAGACATTCTTCACTACAAACACAATCAGAATATTCAACACAAGAAATCACCTCTTATTTAGTACTTAAAACTATTTTATGGATCTCAAGTTATATCTAAACTATAATAACCTAAATTATCTTCTCAAGGACTTCAAGATTCTCCATTTCTTTCTCCTTCTTGGTGATGCCAATGCTAGGCATTTTATAATCAGGTGATCTAGCCCAATGAGGCTGCCATGGAGCTATGTTTTCTTCAAGAAAGAATTATAAATTATTATCAAAAAAATGATCCTCTTTATGTTCCCACACCATAGGTACATCAAGGTAAATGGTGATATGGTGAGGACAAGATGAACTAGTTGGTTGAGGTGGAACATAAAACTCAAACTTAGATTGAGAATGAATTGTATGAGATACTTTTGGGAGTTCTTGAGGAAGGGGAGGTAGACCTTGGACTAAAATAGTTTGGTTTTCTTCCTTCCATTTTATAATCACTTAATTTACATCTGATTCATCTTGATCACTCTCTTATGTAATGTTATATGTGGTGTTTTTAGGCATAAGATCTTCTTTTGGATCTAAACCTTCCATCACACCTTGACCCAACAATTTCATTCTCAACTCTAACTCTTCAATTTTCTTGGATAGGTTCTATTATAAAAGTATGTATTTAATTTTATAGGATTATAAATGAGGATAAGGAGTTAAAAAGGGATGATATGATAAAAAATAGGTCTCTTGAGGAAGGGTAGGATGGGCTTGCATAGGATAAGTTATTTATCAACTTCACACTCTTTCTCAAGGATTTTATCATCTTTCTTTCCCCATGTTTCAAATACCTCATAATATATTATGATGTTAGTATTATGATTATATTATTGATTTAATGATACAATTTTAGGATTTGATGAAGTATTCAAGAAACTTGGGATCTCCTAAGGCTTGGATTTTCCACCTTGTCTCCAACTTGGAATTTGATATCTAAAAGTCTCTTCTTGAGGTGGGGATGTAATGAGAGAGGGAAATGAGTGATTATATTCCACTTCATTTGATAATAATATAGACTAATTCATCTAATTATTATCCAAATAAATCATCCTATTAATATTTTCTTCAAAAAAAGGTTTGTCTTTCCAACTCTCTATTCCAACTGATTAAAAAAAGATGATACTAACAAAGGTTGATTAGGTTCATAAGTAGGGGTCAAGTAAGATTTATATAAATATTAGGGAGGTGGATATTACGTTTGATATACTTAGTGAGGTAGATCCTCATTAATTATAATCCTATCTTCTAAGGATACAATTAGGACACCCACATATAGAATTTCACTTGTAAGCCTTTGCCAATTGGCTCTCTCAATAGGTTCCCACTCTCTTTTAAATAGCTCTAATGCATCTCTCACATTATTAATGAGATAAATAAGAACATCTTGAACATATCCCCTTAGTGTGTCAAGCTCTTTCATGTACCTCTCATATCCCAATACAATTTTCTTGAAAGTGGAAATGGATTGATTTGAAAAGTGACTAGGTTGACTAAGTAGAGCAAGATATTGAGAAGGCTAGTTATAATATAGATACAAATAATTAAAATGTTGATCAAGGTCATATTATAGTTATTAATAATAGTATTATATCTAGTAATCATCATGACAAGGTTGATAGAAGATATAATAAGCTTGAGATACTTCATCAACTTGTGTAAAATAATACTCAACATCAAAACCAGCCATGGAACTTCACTAGGAATCAAGAACACAAAGAAACACTACCAAAAAATTTTAAAAAGAAAATTTTGGTTGATTGGAAAGATGATGTAACTTTGGAGTCACCATTTATGCTTGGATAGATACCTCTAAAGGCTAATGTGTTGAAATACAACACCAAAAATATTTCAACTTCTTACACAATGAGTCCCATTAGGTATGCCAAAAAATATTATCACTTATATTTTCACCCTTTGATGAGATGTATTAGCTTTCCTCATCCAAGTGGCACAATAAAAACACCTTTAGGCTATGGGTATCCTAAGAATGAGGTGAATATCTAGATAGGGATAACACCCTTGATGTACCACTTTTAGAACACTACTATACCTATGATTGCAATGAGAAAAGGGAGAGAAAACTTAAAGTAAACTATCCTAAAGGAGTTGATACACCAAATTTATTGATGACTACCAACCAACTACATGTCACACATGAGACTAGGAATGTAACTAAACATACACTTATCCAATTTTAATCTTCTCACATCCATATTTCATTATAAGGTTGTGATGAATGTTTAGTCTAGGAGGATTAGACAAGAGACTTATAATGACACTATTTGAATATACTAACTCACTCAACCTTCACCCATCATAAAACACTTCACATGACCTACAAGAAAAATATTTTAAGCTATAAATAGGTGGGAGAATGAGATAACAATGCTAAGGAAACAATATTCACCACATAAGTAAGATCAATCATTCAAGTGAACACACTATAAGAATTCATGGAAGAGGTAAAAATCATTAGTATTTATTGATTTATGGTATGAAAATGAGTAGGGATTCACCATACTCAGGTGGAACATAGTTTTCAAAGGCCAAAATGGGTAGTTCTTATAGAATTTGAGAGAGAGAAGAGGAGAAATAATTCCAAAGGTCATAAAGACAAGTGTTAATTTGATAAAATGAGTTACATATACATGAGAAGATATTTTGAAACTAATCATTCAAATTCAAGAAGCACAAGTGTCACCCCAAGTCATGAAACTCTTGAAAAGTGGTATAGGAGTTCTTATTTTGCATAAGGAAACTACCTTCATCATTCACGCATATTTGAACATCACAAAACAAACTAGGGAAAGGTCTAATGATTTGACTAAGAGGGAAGGGTTTCAGATGTGAACTAGGAATTTGACTCAAGAAAGGTGATTAGTATTGTGTTAGTCCAAAAATGCAAACAAAAAAAAACATTAATTAGAATACATATCTAGGCCTAGTTACAAGGGTGAGATTAATAACAAAAACAAATGAAAAGAAAAACTAAAAGGTAAAGAAAAATAATAATCATTCACCTTCCTTGGATGTTCTAAATTCTTTTTGTAGTGGATTGCTCGGCTTGCACTCATGAAGTCTTCATAAAATGAGGCTTGGTTATCTCCTCTTCTCCTTGGCACCTTGCAGCTTTGGCTTGGCTTGGATCAATATTTTTACATCATAAATTTGGCATGTCAGAGATCTTGGAATCAATTTTAGATGGTAAATTAGAAAAAAATAAGCTTAAATTTCAATAGAAAAGGCCTCTTATTTATAGATTTTTGAGATTGCTTAGAATCAACCTGAACGGTCCATCTTGAGATGAAGATGTGTGGTTGAGGATTAATTAATATTTATGGAATTATATATATAATTATCCTCATAATGGAATTGGAAAAATGGGAACTAATGAGGCATGGGAGGTAATAAAGAGTCATGGAAGACCCATAATCTTGATATTTTTGGTATTTATGGCCTAGGGATGTCTTCCCGAGAAATGAGGTCACCTCATGATGTAGATATTTAATATTCATTTCTAAAAACAAGTTTTCAACATGTTTCCATGGAATTATTAATTAGGCCTTGATTTTGATTATTATCTATTAAGCATGATTAAGCATTATGTGCAAAAATTAATCAAATTGATCAAAATGCCTTGTTATTGGTCCAAAATTTGACTAGATTAGAATTGGATGTAAATGTAAGATGAAATGGATCCATTATCAAATTTAGGATGTTGTCAACAAAAGATAAAAAAGGAACATGTCCCATATAATAAATTTTATAGAAAAGAGTAATCTAGATCACCCAGGTACAAAATTGACATTTTGAATTGAAAATATTTGATCAAAGTTACGTGGCCCATAAATTAAATTACCCCATTTAATGATATTATATACAAAATTGGCACTTGAATATATCAATTTCAACTCATTTAATTTACTTTAGTGTTTTTAGGCCAAATTGTGCACTTTGGTGGAAATTGGTCAAAATCTTGATTGGAGGTTATTGGTGGCCAAATTTAGGTATCTACATTAGACATGATTCTTTATGAATTGGTTGCATCCTTAATCAACTATAATCTTATGGAAATGATCCATCACTACTTGTAGTTAAAGAAACTCCTTTTCCAATAACCCCTCACACTTAGCCTCAAAATTGGCTTCAATTTCCCAAGAAAATACATGAAATGGAGTGTATGACACTTGTAAATACCCATATGGACTTATATTGATTAGTTATACCTTAAAAATCCATCCATTAGAAGTTTTCACCATTCTCACTATCATGCTCACTATGCCATTTTTGATCGGCTGAGATGAAAGATCTTGTAGGAACACTTAGGATTTTTTTCAAGGCATTCAATAGACATGGGGAGTTTTCTTAAGTCTCAATATTCCTTCCAAATTTTATTTTATCTCTTGAAAATTCCTATAACCTACACAATACACAAAACTATCAAAAATACCTTATTTTGTACTCCATCCATACTATTACATATAGTCCAAAAGGATGGGCAAGAGCTTGAGAGAGTCATATATAAGGTTAAATAACTTTCATGGTCACTATAGTTATATAAAATGTGAAATTTAGTTACTTGAGTATGGTTAAAGACACCTAATCCATAGGTCCTCCTACTTGCTTGCATAATCTTTTTAGGCTTTTCTTTCATTGATTCTTAGTCATCCACAACCTTCTAGACATAACCCTTACAAACCCAAGTAGCTATTTTAGGCCCAAATTCATCTACCTACATCTAATTCCATCTAAAAAACAATGCATAACTTGGAAAAGAGTGTTAAAACCAAAGGTGTCCTATTTCTAGTGTTGTTTTCCAAGTGCAAAACAGGTCTTAATAGTCATTTTATCCTAGATACTTACCCTAATTCATGTTAGCCTAATGCAAATTAATTTAACATTTCCATATAAAAGGCCATTCAAAGTATATTTAGAAGGGTTGGCACTCATTTACAAGAGATAATCAAGAATACAAGCTAGTACACTCAAGCACTTTTCCCTATTTTTTACATACAACCTTATATTATTATTCCAATCTTGTTCAAACACCTACGCTAGTCAATAGCCATCTAAATTACACCTAATTTTACATCTAGTTAAATTTTCATACACAGTTACACCAAGCACTTCAATGGGAGAACTACATTACCTTGATCCCTCCTAAGAGTATTTATATGTACACAACATGCCCACACACGGGATATGAAATGCATCAAACATATCCTTTACACACTAACCCATTTAATGTATTTCCAAAATTTTCCTTTCAAGTTATAGCACAAATAACTCCTAGGACTTTTGAAGAATTAAAATAGATGCATAGTGAGCTCTGTATACTTCTAGGATTTGATATTTCACTAATAGGGTAACACAAACCTATTAAATAGAACCCAAAAAACTCAGATCACCTAGACAATAGTGCTGAAAAAGGACTATAGTACCCAATAATAGGGTGTCCCACTTTTGGTGCTCCTATCCAATCATAAAATGAAGTTTAAGAACCTATTTTTGACATTATCCTAACCATGTACCTAAATTTTCAGACTTTGTCTCAAACTAGATAGCTTTGAATATTCTAAGTCATATTTTTTCTTATTTATTAGTAGTTTTAGAAAAGCCAAAAACACAATTTGTTTACAGAAATTAGTGGCTTAATTATTTCACATTATTTATTGATTTACTTTACTCTAGACCTATTTATTAATTAGGAATAAAAATACATTATTCTAAAAAATAATAAAACATTTAGTGAACTTGACTTATTTCAAATCTTTACATGAAAACCTTAGAAACCCTACGGTAAATTATTTCTATTTTTTTCAATAATACCATATATTTTGTTTCATGATACCACACTTGTAGGTTAATTTTCATGATTTTACTTGAGTAAAGTGTCTAAAAAAATAATTAGAGTCTTTTGGTATCATTTGGTAATTTATTTAATTAATATGACTCATCCATATCCACTATCAACAATAAAGGTACTATTTCGTACTTACTGCTTGTAACAGTCAATAGTAGTTGACCTTCTTAAAGCAAAAGGCTTGTATATTGACATTATCCTTTGAAAGTTATGCCAAATTTCCTTTGGGATTCCTATAATCCCTTTGGTAGTAACTTCATATAAACAAATATGGTAGCTTCATACCTAATTCTTTGTTATGGATGATGTGGAAGCTGATAATCAACTGTAGATGAATGGTCTATAGGTAAGGCCACTGTAGGCATATTTTGAGGATAAAACCCTACATATAAACTTATTTGAATAACCTATACACTAGAAATTTTATTTTAAACCATCTATAAGTATTCAAACATGAATACATGGTCTAATATTTCCAACTTGGGTGAAGAGGTTTCGTTGGAGCTCAAAGCCTGTATATTTTACTGCTTGGATTCAATGTATAAAAATCTAGCATGGGGCCTTTCAAAAACCATCCTCCTTAAGTCATATACACTAAAAAAAAAATTAACTCTTGTCCTATATGGAGGATTAAAGGTTTATTAATAAATATTCATAAAATTCATTATAAACCTTGCCGTATGCCATCCAAAAAATGGTGAGGTTCTTTATTTTCCTATTTCAAGGAAAAAGTCCTTGAATATAGTCATTTCCTACTAGAATGTGATCTTAAAAATTTCATATAAATATATAATTTAAAATGAGTATACCATAATATTTTAAACATGCTAAGGCCTTAAGGTGTATTTAATCTCATGATTCAACCTTTCAATGTGGCTTTTTAACTCTCTATTAAGCCACATATAGGTGGTTATGCTAATGTATAGGCTATGAAGATGAGGATGCATAGTAGACATAGGGGAAAACATTCCATTGATTCTTAGATCATGTTAAAATTTAAAAACACAATTAATTTATCATGAATTACTTGAAATAATTTCCAAAACTACATCTTAGTATTTTTTTCTCTTTTAGTTGTTAATGGAGTTGTAGACAGGCATTGGACAGAATTGGAGCAATATGCATAGTGAATAGCTTCATGAAAAAACATAATATCCTTATAAATTATAAAAATTAATGTTTATAACTATTAAGGTATTAAAAATGGTCCCAAAAACCCCATTCCAACGTGATATCATTCCAAGAGATGCCTACAGACGTACATCCATGGCTACCAAACTGTATATGTTGTATATGACTAAACTTCCTTGAAGATTGCTTTGGGAAAAGAGATTGAAAAGTGAAGGTGACCAAGATGAAATTGATAAAATTTAAACCAAACTATCATCACGTTCAGAAACCATTATCAAAGAATGAAAATATAAAGATGGTGGAAACATGCATGTCATTCTCAAATAAGACTAGTCTATAAACCTGAGATGATTTGTCCATAAAAACACCTTGAAATATGAAACCAAGAAAGATGATAATTATAATGGATATAAAAAATAATTTGTGATTAATCCAAGTGATTTTATTATATGTAATCATCTAAATAAGAGAAAAACTTGTAGGGTACACAAATTAGCAAGTAAATTAGATAGGTTAGCTTCTTAAGAATGGTTCATAAATCACAAGTCACCATTATTATATAAAAAAATATGAAAATTAAATATCACTAATTTTATAAGACACCCCCAAGATAAATTTATCTAAAACAACCCCTTTTGGCTGTACCAAGTACAAACTTGTTGAATAGTTTTATGTGCATGGAAGTGTGAAGAAGGGGTAGAATGGTTCTATCTCAATTTTGAAACTTTAAAAGTGATTAAAGCATGTAAATGGGTTTTAATAATAAAAATATTCATCTCAAAACCTTATCCCACATGTCATAGTCCCTTATGGGTTGTACAAGTGCCAAACTCCTTTTTCCAAGAAAGCTACTCTTTCATCTGAAGAACCTACCACTTTTTAGTTAGAGATATTTAATTAAGACTTATTATGAAACATGGTGTGTTAAATAACATTTTAAACCTTAAAATTTCTAAATGATGTTGTAAAACTCATTTAATTCTCCATTTGACCCCTAAAATGACTCAAAAATCATAAATATTTAAAATGACCAAGACCAAGGCTAATGTGACAAGAAATGACATGAAATGGCCTATTATACACCTTATGACATAATATTTTACCCCTAAAACACCTAAAATACAATTTTTTACCTATATGGGTCCGAATTTGACCTTTAGGGTCAAATTTAGTCAACAATTAGTTATCAGTACTTTTAGGGATAAAAGGAACGATTCTTACACCTAATCGATGCATCAAGTTAGATAGAATCAATATTTGAATGAGAAAACACCCTTGAGAGGTTTCCAAAGTATTGGTTATTCTAGCCACCTAGGTTCTTAGAACATATGCTTACCTTGGGAGAGTAATTTCATAAAAAGATAAGTATAATGTCTTTCATTACATGCATATCATGAAGGTTAAATAGTGTTCTATTTAGGTATGCTTGATTATTTTATTTCAAATACCTTGAAGGAGTATTTTTATCCTTTTCATGATTCATGTTTGATTTCAAGTCTCCTAAGTGGGTTCTTAATGCATAGTTTGTGTTTTAAGGCCTAGTTCAAGTTTGTGTCACCTTTATTAGATCGCTTTGCATACTTAGATGCAGTAAAATTAAAACAATGTAGTTATTGAACATAAACACAACAATACCATCATGTGAAAATAACAAAGGTGTATTACAGGTGTTTTTTAATATAAAATGGATCTTTATAAGACATAATCAATCCATGAATGCAATAAAAATAATCTCTAAAGTGCATATGAGTGTGTGAAAAATTAGAATGTCATATTATCTAAGTCACTCAAGTCACTTTTGGAAATAAAACCCCTTTTTAATTTCTTAAAAAGATACATAACACCAAAAACACTACTATCACCCCCATTAATCTATTAAAAAAAAGGTCAATGTGCATTTAATATCTCATTTTCCCTCCTCTCTTTGCATTTGACATCATTCATTCTTCTTTCAAAAAGCGATGTTGCATTAGAAAGCCAAAACCATTTCAATTTCAATATTAATATGAAATTTTCATGGATTTTAAGAATTTTTCCAGGTTTTTTAGTACCAAAGATGTCCTTTCATGGATAAAACTCATAAAGAGTAGCTTCAAATAAGGAAAGATCTTTAAAAATGGAGATTTGACATGATAAAATAGTGTTTTTAGAGGTTTTCTTGAAGGAAATAGAGATGTAGGGAAAATTTTACATTAATTAAGATCCATTATAAGTCATTAACCTCATATTAATTCAATCTTAGGTCTCAGATATAATATCCATGCTCAGAAGAGCTCAAACAAGGTCAAAATTGACTCAAAGTTCCTTCATAAACCTAGAGAAACCATTTTCATGAAGGTGTTAATTTATTTCTACATATTAATATCATAGTAAAATCATTGGATATTGATAATGAGGTCTTTCAAAATGCATCCTAGATGATAGGAAAGATAATATCCCCTCATCTTTATGAACCATCGTTAAGAAGACCAAACATGCTTGTGAAGAGCTTATTGAAGTATAGTTTGTGAATTAATCTCCTTACTGCTATTACATGGTAAATATCAGTTAATTTTAATTTTAAATATGTATTTTTATCATAATTTATATTCATCACATTTGATTTATAAGCTTCAAAACATATACATTCATCCAAATATCCATTAATCGCTTCAAAACCCTCATAAACCAAAAAATTGTTAACTTAATGTTATGATGATTTAGGTTTGTTCCAATGGAATAATTAAGACCTAAGATTTTAAATGTGTTTTAAATTCCTAATGAGATACATTTAATGTGTTTTATCCATGATATCTATCCAAGGAATTTCAGGAGTGATCCAAGACCAAGAGAAGGGTATAGGTATACTAGTTAGGAAAGAGAGTTGTAATGTGTTGTAATTGGATAACATTAGGCTAAAAAGTATTTAATTAATCCAAATAACTCATCTCAACTAAAAATATTCTTGAAAAATAATTTAAATACCATAGAATTGTTAGGTTATGGAGCTAAAAGCTTCAACTCTTTGCAAACAGTAGGAACAGAAGGTTGTTGAGATCCAGGAGCACCAGCGTCAGCATCATGACCGACGTCGGTCGTGACCAGTGCAAAAGGCCACCGGTGACGGTAGGAAGTCAGCTGACGTTGGCAGAACCAAACAAGCAGGGACCGGTGTTGGTCACCTGTGTGTTCCAGAACTGTTCGTTGCATGAACAGTTAGTTAAGTGAACGAAGAGTTTGCATGTAAAGACCAGTTAGAGTCTTGAGCTGCGAGGATAATTGTCTAAATTAAGAGTCTAAGTTATTTTTTAAGTTAGGGATCTATTTATAGACCCATTGGCATGTATTGTATAAGTATGAGATAGAAAGGAAGAGTTCCTTCCAATTGTAAGATCATTGAGTTGCAGGTTGTTGCAAGCTCATAGGGGATCTACATGTAAGTTTGGTCTATTGAATTGCAGGTTGCAGGTTCATGGGAGATCAACTTGAAGTGTTATAGAGTGCTTGGTGTACCGGCAGGGTTATTACTGACTGGTTGGAGAGGTGAACACCAATTCTGTGTGTGAGTTGGTTGTTGGGACCATTTTTTGTGTAGGAGAGTGTTGTGAAGAAGAATTACTGTACACTTGAGGTGTGGGAAACCTCTGTAAGGTGGAAGAGTGTGGTGGCTCTTTGTAGTATTCTTTTCTGTAAAGTGTTAATACAAGATAGTGTATTGTCTCTCATATTCTATGGTATTGGTGAATTCTAGTTACTTGTGTTTCTGGTTATTTTCGCATATTAATTGCTTATATTTGGTAATCATATTGTGCTCTTTCTGAGGAGCAAGATCCTAACAAGAGGAATCAGAACAGGTGTGTTTGTTCTTGGATTTCTCCCCTACAATTGGTATCAGAGCTTTTGGTTGGGATACTAACATATTGGTTTAGATCTAGGTAGTGTGTTTTGATTACAGGTTACTCACAGGGTTTCTGTTTGAGTGGGAGTTGAGCAATGGCAGAAGAAAGTAAGCTACGAATGGAAAAGTTTAATGGAAAGAACTACCAATTATGGAGGATACAGATTGAGGACTATCTGTATCAGAAAGATTTTTACTTACCGTTGGGTGGGGTTAATAGCAAACCCTCGGATATTAAGGATGAAGAATGGGAGGTTCTTGATCGGAAGGCTCTAGGATCTATTTGATTGAGTCTTGCATCATCTGTGATTTCCAGCTTATCACAGTGTAAGACAATGGTGGAGTTGATGGAATCTTTAGCAAATTTATATTAAAAACCCTCAGCTTCTAATAAGGTATTTCTTATGAAGCGTTTATTTAATTTGCAAATGTTGGAAGGTGGATCTGTTCATAGCCATCTTAGTGATTTCCATGGTTTGGTAAACCAGTTAAGTTCAGCCAATATTTTATTTGATGATGAAATTAGAGCTCTCTTAATCTTGTGTTCATTACCTGAAAGTTGGGAAGGTTTGGTAATGGCAGTTTCTAATACTGTGTCTCCTTCAAAAGTCTTAGAAGTGGATGATGTTGTGAGTGTGATCTTGAATGAAGAGATACGCAGGAAAAGCATAGGTGAATCATCAGGAGATGCTTTGAGTGTTGAAGGCAGAGGAAGGCCAAGAGAGAAGATAGAGCATGGGAGATCAAGGTTGAAGATAGGCAGAAGATCCAAGTCCAGGTATGGTAGAATAACCTACTGGAAATGTGGAAAGCAAGGGCACTTAAAGAGAGATTGCGGATCGGGTGAAGATCAGCATGAAGGACATGGAGAAGAAGCAGATGTTGCGGATTACATTGCATAGGATGCTCTGGTATGTTCTTTGGATAAAGTAGAATCTTGGGTTTTAGATTTTGGTGCCTCTTTTCATGCATCCCCACATAGGGAATTTTTTCATGAGTATGTCTAGGGAGACTTTGGAGAAATTTGTGTAGGGGATGGTAAGCCTTGTCAGATTGTTGGCAAAGGAAAAGTGAAGCTGAAATTACAGACAGGTGACACATGGGTGTTAAAGGAGGTCATGCATGTCCCAGTTCTGGAGTGGAATTTGATTTATGTTAGAAGTTTGGGTGATGAGGGTTGCACAGTAACTCTCACAGTGGACTCTTGGAAGGTTACCAAGTGTACACTTGTTGTAGCTAGAGGTAATAAAGTAGGTACGCTTTATCTATCTACTTGTATTACTGATTCTCTTTCTGGGTTATCTACTTCAGCTGTAGATTTGGAGATGTGGCTTAATAAGCTTGGTCACATAGATAAGAAGGAGATGCTTGTTCTTGAGTCAAAGAGTATGCTTTCGGATTTGGAAGGCATGGATCATGGTTTCTATATGCAGAAAAAGAAGGTGACATTTCTTGAGGAATCTGATGTTAGTGACAAGAACAGGAAAGCCTTGGTTTTCAAGGAGAAGGTGATGGATAGAGTTTAGCCCAAGGTGCAGAGGAATTTTGAGTAGAGCAAGGGTGATTTGGACAAGGGTTTGATCCAAAAGGAGCTCGTGGGAAAAAGTCAGGTCTCACTAGAAAAACATAGAGACCGACGTCGGTAGGAAAATTGACATCAGCGTCTAGACATGGACCGATGTCGGCTATGTGTAGCCTGACGTCGGTGACTCGGGGCAGATAATGACCGGCGTCGGCCAGGGGAAACCAATGTCGGCAAGGTGGCAGTCGCAGGGAATCGACATCGGTCAGCTGTAGACTGAGATGTGACCAGCATCAGTCACTAAGATGAATTTTGGGTGGATAGCTAGCTGTCATGGAGTCTCAAGTGCCCATATGGAGGACTGAAGGCATAAGTAAGTTCTTAAATTCATCATTTCCCTTCTTTACACTACTTATTGCTCACTTATGGTATAGAACCAGGAAGTTGTTAAAGAAGTAGAACAGGTAGATCCAGGAAATAGTAGGAGCTTGGCATGGATGAGGATGTCATTCCTTGGAGGAAAACCAAACAGGTGTTTTGGGTAGAGTTACCAGCTGGAAGTAAGCACTGAGAGATGAATGGATGTTCACGATGAAGAAGAGCGAAAATGGATACGTGAGATGGAAGATCAGGGTATATGGTCTTGTATTAGCTATAGGGCAATGAAGGTTTGATCATTGTGTTTCTCTTTACCAGGTTGGATAATATTAGCTACATTATCCTATTTTTGTATGATGTGCTTGTTGTAGGGTTACATATATAGGTATTGTTGAACTAAAGGTAAAGCTAGTTCAGGGGTGTGTCATGGAGAATCTGGGAGCAGTAAGATTCTTTGGCATGAGTGTGTTCTACAGACATGGAGGTCTTGTTGACTTTGTTTTAGGATGATTGTGTGAGACCGGTTAGCATGCCGATGGTTGGACAATTCATAGAATAGGTGTCTTGATTCACATTAATGAGGTTGAGTGCATGGTATGTACTAAACTTGAGTTTTCCCAAGCAGTGGGAGTTGTCACAAGTTTGGAGTCAATCCAGGAAAGTAATACTGAAGGGCAGTTCAGCGAGACCAACAGCAGGTGCACATGCTAGGCAGGGTCAAGTTCTTATCTACATGGTTGTAGATGCGGATGTGGCAGGTAATTTGGATGATAGGTTTTGCACTATAGGATTTGTGGTGGTTGGTCTTCAAGAATGATCTTGAGGAGGGATACAAAGCCAAGGGAACAAACTAGATAGAGTATAGGTATAGGTACAGGTTGCAACTTTTTATCTCCAAGTGGGAGATTGTTAGGTTATGGAGCTAAAAGCTTCAACTCTTTACAAACAGTAAGAACAGAAGGTTGCTGAGATCCAGGAGCACTGGCATCGGCATCAAGATCGACATTAATTGTGACTAGTGCAGAAGGCCACTGGTGACAGCAGGAAGTCAATCGACGTCGGCAAAACCAGACAAGCAGGGACCGGCGTTGGTCACCTATGTGTTCCAAAACTATTCGTTGCACGGACAGTTAGTTAAGTGAACGAAGAGTTTGCATGTAAAGACCAGTTAGAGTCTTGAGCTGCGAGGATAATTGTCTAAATTAAGAGTCTAAGTTATTGTTTAATATAGGGATCTATTTATAGACCCATTGGCATGTATTGTATAAGTATGAGATAGAAAGGAAGAGTTCCTTCCAATTTTAAGATCATTGAGTTGCAAGTTGTTGCAAGCTCATAGGGGATCTACATGTAAGTTTGGTCTATTGAATTGCAGGTTGCAGGTTCATGGGAGATCAACTCGAAGTGTTATAGAGTGCTTGGTGTACCGGCAGGGTTATTACTGACTGGTTGGAGAGGTGGACACCAATTCTGTGTGTGAGTTGGTTGTTGGGACCCTTTTTTGTGTAGGAGAGTGTTGTGAAGAACAATTACTATACACTTGAGGTGTGGGAAACCTCTGTAAGGTGGAAGAGAGTGGCGGCTCTTTGTATTATTCTTTTCTGTAAAGTGTTAATACAAGATAGTGTATTGTCTCTCATATTCTGTGGTATTGGTGAATTCTAGTTACTTGTGTTTCTGGTTATTTCTGCATATTTAATTGCTTATATTTGGTAATCATATTGTGTTCTTTCTGAGGAGAAAGATCCTAACAAGAGGAATCAGAACAGGTGTGTTTGTTCTTGGATTTCTCCCCTACAAGAATCCCATGATTGTAGGGGTTTTAGAAGTATTCTAGCCTTATAGGTAACACACAAGCCTACACACATAGAAGCAAAGATTTCAATCATTTTGAGGTGTTAGTTATATAATAAAGGAGTCTTAAGAACATCTTATACCCCATAAAGTTAATGAAAGAAAGATTTTATGTGAATTAATGTCCATAAACCTTCAAATAATAGGATTTTTATAGAAGGTTTCATACATATTCCTTAATGTTAGAAGGTCTCTTAGCCTAGTTTTAGAACAAATATGTATGTTGCATGGACAAGGTAGACCTATAGGAAATAATATCTTCATGAATTAATAAGAGTTAATTATTAATATAAATTATTAATTTTTCCTATTAGATCTACAATTATCAAGATATATGTTCTTGAGGAAATTAGACCAAAAGAAGGAGACTACATGTTTGAGCAGGGTTTTTGAGGTTCCGATGACCCAATGATGTTATTGGCCATGAAACAAACTTAAAAATGGATATCAATATTCATAAAGTTAAAATAAACCTATATGGGTGGTTCATACAATTCTTAATATTCCTCAAAAATTGTGACAAAAATAGAGTCTATAAGTACAGTGATTGAATTGCAAAAAAGGTGTAGAAATCTTCTCCTATAGAACACTAGTTACAACATATTGAGGAGGATCACAGAGAGTGATGAGATTGAATATAAATCCCTATGTAATTACTATATTAGTGAATTATTTACATCTTAAAAGGTATCGTGTAACTTATTATCTTTAGTATCATTTAAATTTATTTTGCAAAGTTTATGTTTGTTTATGGATTTAAAAAATGTTTTTGTCAAAGTCCATAAAAGCCTCCAAGGGTGTCTCATAAGGTTTTTTAAGGTTTAATATACTTAGTAAATTATTATAATGAATTATGACATTTATTAAGGTATTTTATCATTGTTTAAGTTAACTTAGAATTATTTAATTTATTGTTGGGAAGATTAGGGATTCAATGTTTATATTGTGTCATCTTTGTCGTAGACATTGATTATGAAAATCCCCTATTGACAACATATAAAGAATGTTAGGTTAGTCATTCAAAAAAATTTAGGAGGGGTAATAGATAATAATCAATTTAAAAAGGATCTCCAATTTAATGCAAAATCATTCAATCTACAAGTTACAAGTCCATGAAGGCTCATTTTATAGGGTACTCAACTTAGAGTGTAAAATTAAATCATTCTAACAGACCTTTGAGAAGGTGCAAAGCTTTTTTAGAGGTGTATTTCAATAGAAGGTATGAATATACCAGTCTTGATACTATCCATGTATCTAATGACCTATCAAGGTAATTTTCAATTCAAGACCTATAGAGAAGTGGAAGAATTCAAGAGGGTAACATCAATCCTCAAGACCTATAAAGTAATTGTTGGGTTAAACCATGGTTTATGAGGTTTCCTAAGCCTTATAAATGTTCTATTAACAATAATTAGGTTTCATATAATTCTCAATTATCTATAAAAAATATTTTAGGTCTATAATGACTTCCAATACTAAAATCATGTTCCCTACCTTCTCAAGAATCATGTTTAGTTTTATGTGGTGATAGAAGAATTGTCAAAGATTTGATATTTTTGAGTTTTAAAGACTACATAGAGGTGAAATGAATTAAATATTTTGAATTAAAATTTCCAATAATGGTGTCATAAAAATAAGGAACATAATTGAAAAAATAAAAAATTAATTTATAGTCTTGGGTCTCAAACTTGGTAATACAATAGTCAAGAAGATGCTTAAATTCATAATTGGAGATTGTTGCAATGGAAAGGTAATTTTTATGAAGGGGATAAACATTTATAAATACATGGGTCAACATAAAGTCCATAACATAAATTCATTAAAGATAATTCATTCAAAACCATCCCTCTCAACCTATGTCTAGTGATGTTCCTTGTCTAGGGTTTCTAGATGCTAAGAAATCCCTATAACTTTTGTTCTACCTAGACAATGTTGGTGAAGTATTAGGAGGAGATAGTGGACATAATTTTATAGGTATGTGAAGTGATTTAAATTTTATATAATATCTTCCAAGGAATTTAGGTGATGTTTAATCCTGCAAATAAGGACCATACAATCTAGACACTATCAATATTAATTTTTGATTCATTCAAGAGTAGGAAGATGGTGTAGAGATGAGATATAAAATGGTTTGCATTATGATGACCTCAATAAATAATCACAAGGACTTTATACTATCATATACACCAAAGATAGATAAATATATAGAACATCAAGTCACTAGTCAAGATGTCTTGATGCAGAGGTGCAATTTTAAAGACATCTTAGGATTAAAATAATGAGAGGAAAGTTATACAAAAATAATTAATGTTGAGGAAATTTGAGGTCATGATAAATATTTTTAGTCCATATAGTTCAACTTCAAGGCCTCCATGGACTAACAATGTGGAAGTTAAAAAGTAAGTGTAAAATAATTGTAGTCAAGTCCTTTACAGCTTTTACAAATGGATATAGAGGAAAAAGTAAGTTTTAAAATTGATTTTAGAGGATTTAAACCTTAAATAAGCCTACACATCTTATTGGATATTTTATCTCACAATAATCTCTTGAAGATCCGCTAGAGGCAAGGTGTTCTCTATGCATTTCAAGTTATAACCAGGCTTAAGTCATAATACTAGGACTATAAACATAGAAGGTTCAAAATTGACATTACATAATAACCAACATTGTATTTTTATATAAGAAAAAAAAAATTAAAGTTAAAAAGGACTAAAGTGTAAAGTTTTATAACTTTTGATGTATAAGGAGATGTTACTTCTATTTTGATTTTCAAGGACCACTTTAATCTCTCTCATCTTGTAACAATTATCCATGTTGTGATTTTAGTTATATTAGTAGGTAATAAAATTGTAAACACTTTGACATGATGAAAGTATTCATGTTTAATAAATAATAATGATGATTTCCAAAAAAAAAATCATACCCCTTGATGATGCATGAGGTAGCCTTGAATGTCTCAAAAGTGAGATCAAGAATTAAATTATAGATTCCAAGCCTATAAGTTAAGATAATACTTCATGGTGATTAAGACTACAAATTAGATTAGGAAGGAATACATTGAGAGTTGTAAGAATCTCTTATTTTAATTATGGCTTAAGAAACCTATAAATGCCATGATGATGACTAAATAGTACCAGGGGGTTCTTAAGTCCTAAAAAAGATGTGAAGTTACATTGGAGAAGACTTTAGGCATTGGAAAGAAAGAAGAATAAAGAATATAATTATTTGTTATATATTTTCCAAAATTTATGATTAAAAATCAATATATCAATGAGCAACAGCTACATTTTATCCTACTTGAAGTTCATTAGGATGGATATAAAATGATATTTAGTTTAAATTTTTCTATTGAAAATGGTCAAGCATGATCATGGTGTAGATTTAAGTTCATTAAAAACCACAATATAGATCCAGTGACTTAAGAAGGTGATCCATGAACACATGGATGATCATTATATACTCCTTTATGCATGCCAACCATGATTAAGGCCTAAGAATGGCATTAAATACTACCAACAAAGAGGTAACTCCCATGAGGTCAAATAGTGGTCAACCCAAGTCATCTATGCAAATGGATTTTACATACATAAGGAGGTGGAAATAGGGTGAGTTAAATCTATAATTATGAGTTTCAATAGTTAAGAAACACATATCCTCTATAAAAGTAACCAAAAAGAAACAAACTTAGAAAATACAAGGCCCTTTACTCCACTCATATGCCATTTTCTTAAAAAGATATTAATCATGGTAGGTATGAAGGCATTGTAAAAGGCATAACGGCCTAATTTTTTAGATCTTTAATTTTAAAAAGGCAATTCATATTTTGTATTAACCACATTTTTGAAGATTAGTAGTGCTCTCTTGCATCATTTTTTCATAAATTTGGTTGAGAATGCCTCTTATTGTAACCTTCCATTGGGTATGAAAATACTCTACCCACATAAAAATTCTAATTTGTCTTTGAATCTATAAAACCAAATTATTTTACCTTATTTTATGTTTATATTATGTATGGAATATTGGAGTTATTGATATAATATTGTGATTGAAAGTTGTTTTTCCTTGGTTATTATCCCACTTTTTCACCTCAATATAAAGTAGGCTTTAAATTTTAAGTCATAGGTTATGTGAAATAAAATATTGGTAAACAACCAAGTGTGAAAAGGTGTTATTTCTCTTGGTTTAGCCTTTAGACCTGGACTTATTATGAAATACTTATGTAAGAGTGTAAATTTAAGAGTTGTGTAAGTGTATCATCCCTTTTTAAGTTTTACTATACAAGTACAATCAAGTGGAGGAAACCAAAATCCTAGTAAAGCACTTAATTTTATGTCTTAGGATTAATTTAAGCTTTGTTCTCTCTCCCTTTTCCTTCTTTTAGTAGTATGATAGTTCTAGTTAAGTGATTCATCAGGGGGAGCCTACCCTCTCTAGAGGTTCACTCTAACCTTTGTTCACCCACAACCATGGAGTGATCCTATTTTATCAACTAGAGGTAGAAGTATTAAAACCATTTATCCAAGGGGTAAAACTCAAAATTTATAATAGTAAGTGTTATCAAATATATTTTGCACCATTTATTTGATGTCATTACTCACTATGCAAAAATCTAGTGGTATAATGGGATCACCTCCAAGATGTAGGACTATCATGAATTATGGTGTACCTATGGAGAAGGCCAAATTAATTTCACTAAATTTAGTGCAAATAATAGATTACCATTTTATAGAAATTCTTTTTCTTTAGTGATCTTTCTCCTAAATTAGGGTTTGACTTGGAAAAGAGTTTTGATAATGAAATTTACAAAATTTAAAATGGTGATTGCACCAAATAATATATGTCAATTTTTTAATTATTATTTAAGTCAAAAAATTTCATTTGTGTTTTTTTATTATAAGGGAAATATTTTATATCCTAATATATTTTGTATAATTTTATCCATGGAGGGAAGGAAACATCTCATCTATTTTAACTCAACATAGTAAATAACAATTGGAATATCCAATATCTTTATTTAGTCAATCGTTGAAGGATTATGAATAAAATTATATTTTCATTGAGAAATAAGTATATGATGTAATTAAATCTCTCAAAAAGTTTAGGAATATGCTCTCAAATAATAAAATTCATCTGATTTTTAGTCACCAAAGTGTTAAAGAGTTCCTACTAAGATGGGAGATACATGAAAAAAGATCAAGATAGATCACAAAGGTCATGGAATATGATGTGTACATCAAAATCAAAAAACTTGAAAAATGGAAGGAATTGTGTGAATAATAGGATTCTGATATTAAGATTACTAAATTAGTATCTAAAATAGTATATGCTCAAAGTGCATCTTATCCAACTAATCCACCTCTTTTTAATAGTTGGATCCATGACATAACCATTTTCCTATAGACTAACAAGTACCCATATGACTTTCAATATTCCAAAAAAAGGTATTTTAGACTCAAATCCATTACTTAATTTATTTTTAATGGAATATCATTCATAAAATATATGAATTGAGTCATTCTAAGATTTATCAAGCAAAACCAGGTCCCCAAAGTGCTCAAAGAATTTCATGATGGCCCATCAGATGGATATTTCTCTACAAGAACCATAGATATAAAGATAATGAGAGGGGTATATTATTAGCTTAAATTATTTAAATATGCCCACCAATAGGTAAGTAACTATGACAAGTGTGATTACTTCACATGTAAATAAATATTAACATCTTTCCCTCTTAGATTAATTCAAGCTTACCAAGCCTTTCCTCAATGGGGATTGGATTTTGGGATGATCAATCCACCATCAAGAGGAGGCCCCAAATAGGTCCTTATAATAATAAATTATTTCACAAGATGTAATAAAGCATTTATACTAAAAGACTCCATGGAAGTATCTATCTTAGAATTCATGGATGACATCATCTCAATGTTTTATGTTTCTCACATCATTATCTCAGATAATGCCAATGCTCTTTTATGCTCACTCAAGTGAGTTAATGGGTTTTAAATTCTAAGGTATACCTGAGAACCTCCAATTTTTACCCATAGGATAATGGATTGGCCTAATCTACCAATGAGAACCTCATAAAAATTATCAAAATAATAATGGAGGACAACTAAAGGACATGGCACACAAAGATGAAATCAATATTTTAGGCTGATAAGATCACCTATAAGAGAACCATTAGAAACTCCCCATTCATGTTGGTATATTAAAGGGAAGCTTGAATCCATTTGTCAATTAAGTTACAATATCTAGATCTCAATCACCAATTAGATTTGATTGAAAATGATGAAATGATAGTAAGATTGGTTGAACTCATAGAACTAGAAGAAATTAGGAATCAATCAATGAAAGTTATGGAAGCAAATTAGGCTAAAAATAGAAGACTTTCAATAAAAAATCATATGATAAGAGGTTCATTGAAGGATACATGGCTATAAAATGGGATACATATAAGGCTAACCTAGGCAAGCACATGAAGTTTGATTTAATATGGTACAATCCATACAATATAACTTAGTGTAAAAGAGCTAATGCATTCTAGTTATCCAATATCCATGGATCAAAACTACCTAACCTAGTCAATGGGATATACCTCAAAGCTTTTTTTTAAGTTTTCAATTCATTCCAAAACATAAAATTTTATATATAATAGGGTTAGTTATGTTTTCCAAAATAATTTATTTTCCACAAGTCAACTCATTATGAGTTTTTTTTGTTCTATTTTTCTCTATTTTATTCCTATTTATGCAAATCCTAGTTTTGTTCTTCATGAGTTAAACTGTGATAAGATTAAAATGACTCTATGCCTAATGAACTAGAAGTCTGCTAGAAATAAATTTATTAGCAGACAATCAACCCATAGAGGTCACCAAAAATGTTGATTTTTTCATCCCAAAAATATCAAAATATAAGTACCCCAAGGGAAACCCCTTATTTTTTTGGAAAAATGCCTTAAACTAACCCAAAGCACCCATTTTCCTAATCCTATGGAATCTAGTTATTGGACTACAATTTCTAGTCTAAAAAATTGCAAATTTACTCCTAGATTGTAGAGCCTATAATGCATTCACTGAAAGAATCCAGAGATTAGACTAAATTCTTCAATTTGAAAAATTGTAAATTGTTTCCTAGACTCTGAATCCACAGTACACTAGATGGAAAAAATTGGAGATCTGATTGCAATTTACAATTATTAAATTACAAATTATAGCCAAACCTCTACTTCCCTCTAAACATTAGCTAGTAGAAACTGAAGATTTGATTATAAGTTGCAATTTTTCAAAATTGTAAATTCTATCCAAACCTTTGCTTCCCATAAACTGAGTACTCTATGCAAACTAGAACTCAAACTACAATTTGTAATTTTGAAAAATTACAAATTGTAGTTAGAGTTTTACTTCCTTCTAACCACCTTCCCTACAAAATCTAGAACTCCAAGTGAAATTTACAATTTGCAAAATTACAAATTGTTTCCTGAGTTATACCTTCCCATTTTCAAAGGGTCAACCTTGCATATCCCATGGAATCTAGAGGTCAAGCTATAGTTTGTAAAATTAAAAAATTATGAAAGTGTTCCTAGACTTTGGATCTCCACTAACCACCACCTCAAGGCATTAATTATAGGGAAATTTAATATAAATAAATAGAATTAGGGTTTGCTTAATTAATTTTAACTTGCCAAATTGAGTTTGGAGATCTATGAACCTGATTGTGACCTTCATCCATGTGCCATGGCTTCACTGCCAAGCCACATACCTCGATCCATGCCACATCACCACTAATGGTATGTATGATACTTTGCTATACCTTATGCATTTTTAAATAAAAGGTTATCATTTCAAATCTTGTTTGATTTATTTTCATTCCTAATAATGCATGTGTAGATTTGTTTAAAATTTTTATGTTTTGTTGCTTGTTTAGACTCTATTAGGATTTTAGTTTTTCATCATGGTATAGAGGTTCATTTTTAAGTTGGGTTTTCCAAAATTTTCCTCAAAGACCTATTTTTTCCCAAAATTCACATTGAAAACTAATGGATTGCAAGTTTCATAACTAGTTGATATTTTCAAATCTAGGTGAATATTCCCTATAAAATACCTCCATAATCCCTATAGAATTTCAACCTATAATTAGAAACTCCCATTTTCATAGGATTATAACCTATAAAATAAAACTCCATGTTCTGTGTAGTTTTCCATTATTTCAAACAACTCCAAGTTCTACAAAGTTTTCCATTAATTCAAACAAATCCAAGTTTAATGGAGTTTCCACTTGTAATTTGCACCTCTGATATCCATTAGAGATTTTAACTTGATTTTATAGCTCCACTTCCCATGAAATTTCCACTTCATAGAACAACTCTAAGTTCCATCAGAGATTCCACCTACATCTAGCACTTGTAAATCCCACAAAATTTATAGTTGGTTTTCCCTCAGCATTCTCTATAAAATATGTCTAAGAAAGAGATGAATTTTAGGTCTAAGGACCTAGTGTAACTCTTAGTCTAGAATCCAAAATAACTAATATTATAGACATAGACCTAGGTCACATTTACCTAGGTGACCACTAGACTTGGATCAATGTTTAATTCAAGAATGACTAGACCTAGAGCATCTATGACTCTAGCCTACACCAAGTAGTATCCTTCCCCCTAAACGTGCAAAGCCTTGAGTTGGTGCTCATGATAGTAAAACATTATGTTGATGATAAAAGAGAGGTGTTGAATGATAAAGGGGAAAGAATTCTAAATATGGACCCAGATTTCTTAGACTCTATGTTTTTGATACTAGAAGTTGAGATTTATCTAGAAATAACTCTAGAATCATCCAAAAAACTCTTTCAATAAAATGAAATTGGAACTTAGAGAGTGATTAATAGGTAGTGGATAAGGATTCATAAGGTTGTATCCATGAGATTACCTAAGACATTGGCAAGGATTGATTTCAAATATGAGGTAGGAGATATAATTATTATACTACATAGGATCACTAATAGCCCTAATGCAAAGAGATTCCAATATTAGATGTATCAATATATATGGGTCATCCATGAGAACAAAAAATACACCCACTAGGTATAACTAATCAATAAATCCCTATGCAAGTAATTTATGAAGGTACAATCCATAAGGAAATTCTACATGACCTCATTCCTAATATATATATTGGCCAAAGGGAGAGCTTTCACAGGGATCAAAAAAATGGTTAGTAAGGAAAAGTAAGTGTTTAAATATTAATCTAACCTCACTCTTGAGGAAATAAAACAACACTTTAGGAGAGTTAATGAAGCATTCATCTACTACATCATAATAATGTTTGATAAAGAACTACAGAGAAAGATATTATTTGATGCAACCACTATAAATATTACCTAGTAAGGTTCCTATTTCATCTAGTTCCCCACATACTCTTAAAATAAGCTATTTAAATTTATTGTCTACTCTTACACCCTTCCAAGATATGTGAGTGATAAATGGGCATTGATAGAGCTAGTGAGGCAACTTGTTTAAACTAACAAGCTATTATCTAGTAAACACAAGTCATAAATTCATTTCCAAATTAGTATAGGTAGATAAAGATGCCACTCTTTAGAAAAAGCCATGTGTGTATAAGTATAAATGACTTAGATGATCTTGAGGGATTTGGAGGTGAGACCATTCTATTATGTTCATGGAAACATCACTAGCACATTAGGAATCTCCATGTATTCCCATGTCTCATAATTTTAAGATTACTTGGAAGATTTGGATGATGAAGAGGAAGTCAAATTGAGGGACCACTCTAGAATGACCTTGGATCAGGTCAAATCTTTTGAATTAACACTAGTCCATAAGGACTTGGTGAATGATGAGTCCCTAGTGGACAAGTTATAACATGCTAGTAAGATATATTTTCAACCCATTCTAGTACTAAGGTGGTCTATTCCTTAGTATTTATCACTAATATATTGAACTACCCATGTGATCAATTAAACACTTAACTGGCTCAAGAGTAAAGTGGTCCAAGTGACCAAAGAGATTGTAAGTATCATTAAAAAACTACTAAATTTCAAAGAACAAGGATTTCCACCATTATCAGAGGGTCCTATCCTAATGGTACAAAATCAAACAAACTAAATAGGTCAATGATATCCCATAAAATAAAGAATAACTCAAAGGGAAAGAAGGGAAAATCAATCAAAGAGGGAGTAGGAGCAGATTAACCCATATTCATTTCATATGAGGATACATCTAGAGATAAAGCACCCATAGCTTCAACCCCCATCTTAGTAATAGTTAGAAATCTCATTTGTGTAATACATCACTCACCTATTTCTATCTTTCATATAACAAAAACACCTCTTACTCCTATCCCCACTCCTCCTTCAGCCCAAGTGACTCCACCCTCCATTTCCATAAGTTTACTCATAATAATAAGTCCATTACCAATAGTGTAATCAAGCTAATGGGATACTTTTAGGTCTCCCCTTAGTTAGATACTCAATTTTCCATTCCACTTACCTTTCCCATAATTTCACTCCCTCTTTCCATAATTTCTTCCATTTCATTTATAATCCCATCCATTCCATCCCCATTAATTACCAACACTAGCTAGTAATATATAGATGTGGATTCAGTCATTATAAATTTGATGTTGTTGGCCATCCCAACTCTTGGGATAAGTATTTATCCATCTTTATCCCCATTAATATTTATTACATTACCACCCTTGAGTGTCCCTACCAATTTTATTGACTCTTTTAATGCTTTGGACTCCACATTTACACTAGTCTGTAAGTTCTAACTTCATATGTCTACTCCTTCATTGGTATCACTTCCATCTCCCACACACCCAATAGACACATCCATTTCCATTAACCCTACCTATTCTGCTTTGATAGTAACCCCAACCCTTATAATGGAAATAGGAAAAGAGAATGTCGTTACTACCAATATGGAACTTCAACCCACAGATAGAGAAGAAATTGCATAAACATATGCCAATCAATAAATGACAATATCATAATAGGATATGATGATTGTCACCATGCCCACTGGTACAACATATTTATCTATATATTCTCAAGTAATAGTATCTACACAATAGTATGAAACCCCTAGTTGATTATCACATATAGTGGGGAAGAAATGCAAGAAGATGGTGTCCCCAAATACATTAGATTTTGGTCTCTTAAATACACATAAGAAATCAAAGATAACTCCCTAGACATTTTCAAGGATGGTGTAAGACTCAACAATGGACATGTATGTATAGATTATATCCCCCCCACTAGACAAATATAAAGATGATCTAGTTTTGGGGTACTATCAGGTATCACAAGTTCACCTTAAACATCATAAAAGAGAAGGGTTGAAACATGAAATTCATTCTAGAATTAAATATTTATTTGAGAAAATTGATAGTGACAAGGTCACTAATTATGAGCCAAAAAATAAGGTTGAATAACTAATGACTACATTAAATAAGTTAACAGAACTCACTATGCAATCAACATAACCTAAACTAGCACAACCTATCACTCATATCATAGATCATGAAACACTTGATGTGGTGAAAAAAATTGGTATCATGGGAAGGGCCACCAAGTAATGGGTAGAAGATATCATCTCAAAAGGAAACAAATTTATTGATATAATAATGGATCACTATGTAGTTATAAAATAGAGAAGGGTCACCTTGAGAGACTAAGTAAAAAATTATGAGGGAGAGATAGAAAGATTGAATCTTTACTATTAAAATTTGATAAATATGGACTCAATTGATATGGACATCCTCCTTACATAAAAAATACTAAAAATGATGGAGAACAAGAGGATTTGGTTAGAGAAACTCAATTTAGAATAAAGATGCTTATAGATACTAACCATAAGGCTAAAGTTACACATGATAAGTCCACTGACATGATATATTACATTGCAAATTTGTTAAAAGAATTATCATGTTGACCAATATATTATCAAGATCATATCTTTTAAGTAGATGAGGTTTATAATAAATTCAAATAAGTTATCAAAAAATAATTAGCATGAGATACAATTTTCACTCAAGCTCTATCCATTACTTCATCAAGTATCATAACACATTAGATCAAATGGGTAAAGAGATTCCAATAGACAAATCTTTAAGGAGAGAACTCTTTGATATGGTAGTATATTGTGAGATAACCAACCTCTACTCTTTTACCCTATATTAGGATATAATCCTAGAGATATTCAAGGCTTTTGATTCATATGTTTATAAATTATAGGTTGAGAAGGATAAAGAGTCAAAAGAAGTGTTGGAAATAGATTAATTCTTTCCATCAAAATCATTTTTATATATTATGTTTTTAGTATTGTAAAATTTTTGTAAAACTTCAAAAACATAACTTGTAAATTACAACTATATTTTTGACAACTCTTTTGAGAAAGAGACATGTCTATTTTAAACTTTTTATTTTGATAGGTTGAAAATTATAAAAAGCAAACTTGTAGATTACACTTTTCATTTTGACAAGTTTTAAGTTACTTAAGTTGTAAAAGTACATATTGTAAAATTAAATTCCAATTTTTACAAAGTGGTATGACTTGAAATTTTTAAAAGTCTCACTTGAAAGTTATAAGTTAGGGTTTTGTAAAAAAGTAACTTAAGTTATCTTTTGTTCTAAAATTGGGGTTTCACTTTGGCACCCCATTTGCATGAAGAGCCATTGCAACTACATGAAGAATACCAAAGGAATTTCATGGATATTTTTAATTTTTATTCATGCCTCCAATAGCTAAAGATCATGACTATTTTTTCCATGTCCATTTTCCAACTTTTTACCCACACCAAGGATGCCATTGTAACTAAAGATCACACTTATTTTCATGAAGTTTTTAGATTCTCATGTTTTTCAACTAGGTTTCATGTTTCATTATTAACTACATCTCATTTATGAGAGATTTTGTATAAATATGTGAAATATGGCATAGCACACCTCATCTTTTTTATTCTATATTTATTATTATACATTTTGAATAACTCTTTTATATCTTGTATCCTGGAAAATGAGAATAAAATTAAATATTTGCCTTTCTTGTTTGAGAAATCTCTGTGTATGCAAGGCTATATGAGTATTTGTGGATGTTTTAATTATTATTTGAGTATTAAATTTTCATTTGTATTATTTTATACCCTTTATGAATATTATTTGATTAAAAATAAAAGAATCTTGTCTGTTGTATGAAAAATACCAATTATTGCTTCTAACTTCCTATTTGCATGTGTTTGTGCTCCTAAAAATTTTAATCTATTTTCTATTCTATTATGTTCAATCAAGAAAGCATTAGAATCCACTATAAAAATATTTGGCGTCATCAACATTTTAATTTTTTCAAAATTCATTCTCAAAACACTTTTTGCCAGTCAAACCCTAGTTTAGGAGCAAGATCATTAAAGAAATGAAATTTATATAAAATGGTAATTTATTAGTTGCATAAAATTTAGTGAAAGGAATCAAACCTTTTGTGGAGGTCCACCTCAATTATCCAAAGTCCTACATCTTGGAGTTGACCTCATTATTTTATTAGATTTTTTCACAATGAGCTTTGACATCAAGAATGGGTGCAAAATCTATGTGATAATAATAAGCATATAAAATTTCCTATGTAATATAAGTGAAGTCCACAAAAATAAAATAATAACATGATGTATAATTGATAATACAAATATCTAAAGTATGATTTATAAAACATACTTTTTGTTATAAAATATGATGTAAGAGGACAACCACCTAATGACATGAATAGTATGATAATAAAATGTGAAGGGATGTTTATGAGAAAAACTTGGTTCTATCTAAGGTATTACAATGCAACTCATAAACTATAAACTAAGAGGTGTAGGTGGGTATATGTAATCAAGGATATGATTAGCTAAAATAAATATCCACTAAGGGGTAAGTAGGAATAATGTATTGTAAATAAGGAACATGAGGTTCCAAATTGGTGATGCGAACATCCTTAGATGGAATGAAACACACTAGGCAAGTGAGCAATGATAGAAACTACTGACATCAATGACTTAAGACACTCTAAATAGTAAAAACAAAGATTGGGATAAAAAGTAAAGTACATAAATTATCCCATTAAGGATATATGCATGAAAATTAAAATGGATCCTACCTTCCCATAACTTGTTCCCTGCTCCTCATAACCCTACATATTCATTGGTATACTATGAAGATTGGGTGCTTATGTGATAAAGCAGGTGGCACTATAAGTATATGATAAATGAGACCTCCTACCCCTATATAATTTCCATCAAACCCCAATGAAACTTAGTCTATTATGAGTCCAATTTTAAATTTTGAACTTTAACTAAGGTATGGGATGTATCAAAGATCACATATTTCAGTGTGATTTCACTTTTAATATTGTATTTTCCTTTTGATCATTGCCTTTTATTTATTTTATGATTTGTATTTTAACTCTTTTATATTTTTATATTCCTCCTCCATACAAATTTAGAGAACCAATCATGAGTGAAATAGGTGACAAACATAAGATATATTACACATGGATACTAGATAAAGTACCTAAATACCATGGTGTATAAAGACTCCTAGACTTGCTCACAAGTAAGTGTGTAGTTTCAAAATTGACCTATGTGTGCCTAAAATGAAAGGAAATAAGGAAAACATGGGGTTAATGAGATATTTTTCCATTTAATGAGTGATAAAATAATGAAAACGTTCATATGTATTAACAAAGAGAGAAAATAATACTCCAAAAGTAATTGGGCTTATCTCATAAGAGTGATGTCAATAAGGAAGCGATAATAACCTACAAGGGATCTATCATAGGCAATTATTAAAGTATTAGTCATCCTAAAAGAGGTAAAAAGTAAATGGTTATCCCATAAAATGGGAAAAATAAAATAAGGGTTAATTAATAATAAATATATAGAGGTAAAATGACTAAAATTAGACAAAATGAAAATCGATGAAGAACCTAAAGTTCTTTCTAGGAACCATAAAGGAAAAAATTGTCAAGTGTAATGTGATATAAAAATAAAGAACCCAAAGTAAATAATAGTGTAATTAAAATGATACTAAATGAAATAAAATTCACAAAAACAAAGAAGCATGAGATAAAAGTCAGGATAAAATATATGTTATTATCTATGTCAAAGATGATCATGTGAAATGCAATCATATGTGTCTTGGAAGGTTTCTTGAAATTTAATTTATGTTTTATTATGCAATTTAGAAGAAGAGTGGGCATTTTAGGATGCCTCAAGAGGTAGTCTGATATAGGGATAGGCATCACAAGATGCCCCTATGTCTAAAGAGATATGTGGATGGTCATTAAAAGATGCATTAACATTTGATATGAAGTGAGTTAAAGTTGAGCTATTAGAATGAACTACATTGGGATTGCCAATGTATTTTTAGACATGTAAATTTGTTAATATATTATATTTTGAGGATGTTAAAATTGGAATATGAATTTTAAGAGAGGCTTGGATAGGTATATAGGTCAAATAGGACCATTTATGATGTGATTTGGAGTAGGCATATAAACTAGGTTCTCTTTGGGTTTGTGTGACTTAAGAGGCTTAAGTTTGATGAATGCAACCACCCATTTGAACTTGTTCATATTATTTGTCATTTACTTACTGGTGTAGGAAGAAGGATTACCTATGGTTTGGACAACATTAATGTTTGAGGTAGAGGTATGAGGTAATTGTTTTTTATCATTAGGTAGATAATGTTGATATGATTTTGATTATTTATATTGGCATTGCAAGCTTGAATATAGTCTTTATATCATTATTGTGTAAGAATGTAAAGATTAAAATGTGGACCAATCAATAAATTAAGGAGGAATAGGTGAATATCAAAATAATTATCATGGTAATTACCTATTGTAGCATACCACCAACAAAATTTATTAGGGTTGTAGCATTTTGGAGGAGGTTTGGAAAAATCAAAGCTGAAGCGTTTAGAGGGTGGAAATTTATTCTTATATTCTCCTGGACTCAAGGGAAGCTATTTTGGGTTAAAATTGGTTGAATTTAATGCTTCATTTTGAGGTTTGGGAGGCTTAGATGAATTTATTTTAAACAAAAGAATTGAAAAAACTCCTTAGTATGTACTTGAGGTGATTCTAATTGACTTATAATAAATTCATGTATTTTTATTTGTCTAAGGATTCTTCTAATGTTTTAGGGGAAAACATATGAACTTTGTATTGAAGAGGAGATTTAATAAAAGTAAAAATAAGTTTAAAAATATTATCATCACTCATGTTATGGTCTGTTTTGTGACTTGTAAACTTCCATCATTTGATTAAAGGGTGATTAGATTCATTAAAAAGTTATGTACCACTAATGAAATGACTAAGGTTTTTTTTAAAAGATCACTGTGTTAAAATTATTTAACTAAAACGTTGCATAAATATTCTATTTATAATATAGAATGTTTCTAGAGTTATTTATATCCTTGTATAATAATTCACATTAATGTTTATATAAAAAATTTAGGAGTAGAAGAAGTAGTGGTTTAGACCCCTTCATTACAGAGATTTAAAAAAAAAAATTTAAGAAAAATAGTGTGATCCTTAGTCCCATCATATGTAATAGTTGGAGAAAATTTTCCAATATCTATGGAAACAAATAATGGGATAAATGTTCATTTTGAATGTGCCGAATCATTTTTTTATGCATGAAAGATTGAGGGTTGATATGACCATTTGCATAACTAAGAAGAGGGACAAAATTATTATTTGTTTGATTCATCATGACCTAAGGTGGTTGAATATTAATTTGGAATAATGAGATTACATTTTCATCATTTGATTACTATGAGTAATTTGTATATTATTCATTTGTTTAATTATTTGATCAAGGAGTTGAGTAGTATCAATGGGAGGAGTATGATTGGTGGGTGTAGGAGGATTCCCAAAATTGGTAGTAGGAGGAAGAATAGGTTGAGAAACTTAAACTATATTATGTTATGGTTTCATTCAGCATAATTTAGGTTGCATGATGTAGTAACTAGTTTGGGATTATGAATACATGAAGGAATGAATTAAATAATTCATCTAAAGTGATAATATAAGTGAGGTTATGATATTAATACTTGATTATGCAGTTTTATTGACTAATTATAAGATTAAAGGAATACATAATCATGAAATTATTAGGTTAATATACTAGTTTAGCTAATTATTAAACTATGATAAAAAATAGGCCAAAAAAATAAGGTTGACCACCTATTGGGTTAGTAGTATAAAATGTTACTATGTCAACTAAGACCTACATGGTCAACCAAGTCAATCTAGAAATGGTCATCTATGTTGATCTAATTAAATTATAGAAGAAAAAAAAATCTAATAAGTCAACCAAAACCTATAAGTATAATTAGGTCAACATAGTTTAATGTTAGAAGTGAAAATATAATAATAAATTATAATATTTCAGCTAAGACCATAGGTTCAACTAGGTCAAATTATTTTAATTATAGAAGAAAAAATATCTATCATAAATTTTACTAGGTCATCTAAGACCTACTAGGTCATCTAGGACCTACAAAGTCATCTAGGTCAACTTAGTTTGTTGGCATGGCAAACATATATAGAACTAAGTTTACCAAGTCAACTCAGTTGACTATGTGATACAATTTTACAAATCTAAAAAATTGGAATAATAAAGTAATATTTTTTAATACTAAGTAATTTTAATGAAGCATAAATGACAAACTATGATAATTGATAAAATTGAAGTACTAATTTAGTTTTAATGAACTTGAGTAATATAACTAGGTCGACCAGGTTGACTTAGTTAGTAGACCACGAGTGTTGAATATCTGACTATTGACAAGGTCTTTCAAGCTTGATTTAGTCCTGCAAAGTACCAAATACTAAAAACAAAGAGTTTAAATAGGGTCAAAAATGTTGACTTAGTTTTTAAAAAGCTAAAAACTAAAAATAGTAAAATAAAACTAGGTCAACTAGAACAACCTAGTTGGCGGAAAATTCTAAAGTAAAGACTTAAAAATGAAGTAGGTTAACTAGCCTAGCATAGTTGAATATAAATGAAAAATAATAAAATAAGAAAAATAACTAGGTTTACCAACATGACCTAGTTAACTAGAGATGAAGCCCTTCAAGTAGAGGAGAAAATTGGGTCAACCAATGTAACTTAGTTGACTGTAGGTCTTAGATCTGAAAATAGAGAAAATAAATATGTCAACCAACATGACCTAGTTCACTATGTATTATAACCATAAAAACATAGGGTAAAAATAGGTCAATTGGCATGACCTACTTAACTGTAGATGAGAAACTTCAAACAAATGGAAAAATTGTGTCAACCAACATGACCTAGTTGTCTGTACACCTTACATTTACAAACATATATTAAAACTAGGTTGACCAGTGCAACTTAGTTAACTATAAATAAATAATTAAAAATGTAAGGGTTAGATTCACATCAAGTTTAACATAATGTATGCAATATATTAAGATAGATATACATCTTATCTTAGTAAATCTAATATTAAATAAAGTAATCAATGAACATCTAGTGACCAAATTGGATTTGATAAACCTAACCAAAGGATATCTTATCACACAATAATAAAGGAGAGGGTTATAACACCTCTATTCAAATGAAAATATGAAGTATCTCTAGATAGGCCTTCTAATATTTAAAATTGGGATAATATATTTCTTATCAAATATTTTGGTATAAGGGGGGATTGTTTAACACAAATAAACAATCAAGGGATCATGGTAAGCAAATAGGGGGATAGATCACCTAAATTGGAATATGGAAATAGAAAATACCATAAAACTATACTATGTTTAATTATGGACACAATTTAATAAATTATTTATACATTTAAAAAATATTACTTTATGAAATTTCTATCTATCAAATGAAGTAGAAAAAGCTATATATACTTACCTTTAGGTGAACTTGTCAAGTTTTAATCTTTCCCTAGGATAATGGTGTTTTTCAATAGGTTTTTGAAACTTTGTAAAGATCACACTATATATATTATATCTAGGCTAAAATACTCATACTTTGCATCCAAGACTTCCCATAATACATGTTATCTTCCCTCTAAAGGTAAAAAATGGCTCCTTCAAATGTAGATGTATCAGAATTATGAACTATAATAATTTGAAAATTAATGTTCCTCTTTATTGGATTTAAGTGAGCCTTGTATTTATAGAAATGGATAGGTCCTAACCCTTACATAATTTTAGTTAATAATTTTATCTAACATGGCCTAGTTTAAATATAAAGTTAGTGTTAGGGCTAGTACTAAGTCAGCCTGCCTAACATAGTTTGATAATGTGCACTTTAACTTTTATAACAAGGTGGACCCAACTAACTTAGTAGGAACATAGGGTGTTTTATTAGTTAGTGTATTTTCTAAAGGATAGTTTCTCAAGTAAATGTATAAAAGGGATTTGCTTTCCTGAAGATATGGAAAAGTAATAATTTTAATGTGTTTAGATAAAGATAAAGTTGAACAATAATTTTTTGAAGCCTCAAAGGTCTACCCACCCATTTCTTAGTGCACCCTTTCAGTTGTGCACTCAAAGATATCAAAACTCAATAATTTCATGTAAGAGAAAGATCGTCAATAAAGGATATATTTTTTAAAAATTGGTTTATATAAATTTAACTAAATTTAATAAGATAACAAACCTCTCCATTCCAAAATTATTCAATGATGGGGTTATTAATAAGGGAGTAGAAGACTATGAATTGTACAAGAATAAAACTATTTATCTAGAAAAATATTTAAATAAATTAAAAAGGAACTCAAAGGATCTAATAACTAAAAAAATATAAACATGGAATTTTTTATCTAATTATAATTCACTTTAGTTGAGTTATTTTTAGTATTATTAAATCATCATTGATTCTTGTCTAAGGTCAAGATACTACAAAATAATATGATGAGGGAAAAAATAAATTGTTGGAGATTATAAAAATGATTGATATTATAGATACAACTTAGCTTCAATGTAATTAAAAAAATTAATCATATATGGTTTTAAATTAGGTGAATTATTGTCCAGTTGGCTCATAGGAAGTGAGAATGAGTTCTAAAAAAATGACCAAGGCACTTGAGCCCTTTGAACTAAAAACCTCAGATATAATTTCTTTTTGTTTAAATCAATAATCTTACTGACATTATTAGAGTATATATACACTATGAAAATATAGAGGACATAGTGTAAATATGTTAAATTCATAAAACCCTAAGTTCACTAGCTAGAAGCAAGTTCAAGACAACCAAATTTAAGGTTACATCATTTATCCAAATAAAAAGGTGTAATGTTAATGTGTGATATTAGAAAAATTTGCACATTCTATCTTGGAGAAAAAATGAAATTTATAAGCTGGGAAAATTAATTTAAATATGTTAGTTGCTGGATAGATCTTACACACACAAGTGTTTTCAATGATATGACAACTCATTAACTATATATTCATTAATAGGAGGGTCTTAGGATTTTTAGTTGTTATAAATTGGTTTCCCTAGTATCTAAGGTATCACTCAAGATTTGTAAATTTTATTAAAGATAAAAACATCTTGATTATAAAATCCTTTGATTTATTTTCAATAAAAATTATGTTAAAATGATAGAATATCTATCACGAAAATGTTTCTTAGAGTTCATTACTTACTATGTTAATACAATTACAATTAAAAATATATCTTTGATGTTTTATTTATGTTTATGTTCCTATAAAAATGGTGATTAAGGATAAATAGATTGAATAAGATAAGATGTCATCCAAAATATTATTAATATTTTGAATTGTGTGTGTGTGCATGCGTGCGTGCGTGTGTGTGTGCGTGCGTGTGTGCGTGCGTGCGTGCGTGAGTGTGTGTGTGTGTGTGTGTGTGTGTGTGTGTGTGTGTGTGTGTGTGTGTGCGTGTGTGTGTGTGTGTGTGTGTGTGCGTGTGTGTGTGTGTGTGTGTGTGTGTGTGTGTGTGTGTGTGTGTGTGTGTGTGTGTGTGTGTGTGTGTGTGTGTGTGTGTGTGTGTGTGTGTGTGTGTGATTTAATATTTTTGGGAATAATGGCCTTTTATTCTTATTTTAGTTAAAGGTCTGGATTAATAAATTAGTAAAGAATATTGTAATAATCGTAGTCTTGATTTGTGTAGTCTATCTATAATTGTAATAAGAGAATTAAAAAAGCCTTTGATAAATCTGACGAAGTCTTCTGATAATGACTGGTTAACATACCTCATAGGTTATCTATAAAAGGGGTTATTTTCATTGTAAATAGGATGTTTTTTTTTAGATAAAAATATATTTTGGTAAATTCTAGAGCATGTAATAAAAGCAAGGTAATTTTGTAAAGATTGTCTCATATTTGTTTGTTTGTTTGTTATCATGGCTACTTCCTCAAGTATCTATTTTGAAGTTTAGATTGAGTTGATTTTATGAATTATAAATGCTAATATGTTAATGTAGATTTTTCAATTTGATCTTATGCTAGGTTGATTTAAATTTGTTAGATTCATTTCAATTTTATTTCTTTTCTTGAAGAAGTGAAAATGCAATTTTCTTAATTAAGTAACTATTTAAAGTGAATTTGATTTCTTATTTGCATGTTTCAAATTTACTTAAAAATTTGCCTGGTATATGATAAGATCTATAATTTTGGAAATTTAATGTCATATGATCTTTTGAGATACATATTCTTTGATGAAATTCAATCTTTTTCAAGATGTTTAGACTGACAATCAGAATACATCTCTTTTATACGTTACCATACCTATTTTCTTATTTATTTTATCAAGTCACTATAGTTTAGTTCATCATTTTAAATATCCATACTATATTAGAGTTTAGATTAAGTTATGATAACTTTTCATTAGACTTAGGTTAGATAACATTCATCTTCATATTTTTTAGGTCCATGATTGCTCCTAACAACCATTTACATAATCATTTTGTGATATATTCATAAAGTTTGACTACTACTCCACCATAGATATCAAGAAGATCACAACCAATAACTCATGAAAAATAATCTTTAAATATCTAAATGATAATTATTTTCAACACTCTGCAAACCCTGTGATACACTTACATGCATCAGCAGACAAATTCATTTGAACTAGAAAGAGGGCATATCTTAGATAAATATTTGTAAATTTGAGATAATTTAAACTAAATTTGCTGAATTTTATTCAAATATTAGTTTATCCTTTGCAAATTTGTGTTTTTATTAGCTTAAATTTGTAAATATCATTGATATTCATGGTTTTAGACCATTCTTTAGGCTTATTTAGATACAAATAGTTATTCTCTAAATATTTGTGTGAAATTATTGAAAATATTGACTTAGTTTTGTTAATCTAATGTGTTTAAGGTTAGTGATAGTAAGTGTTCTCAAATATCATTTATTTTAAGCTAATATAGTTAAATATAGTCATTATTTGAAATATTTGTATGAATTTGTGTAAATTTTGGTTAACATGCAAATCTAATCATGTCTTTTCAAAGATATGGTTTCTACATCATATTTTGAATAGGATTTGAATTATATAAGCTAGAACTACCATGAATAAGAACTGGGTCAAGGTATGAGATAAGGCTACATCTTCTTTCCTTGGAAATTCATAGGAAAGCAAGAGTGGAGAAAGGTAAGCGTACCATTTCTAAATCTCAACCTAATTCACCTATTTCTACTATTATATTCAATATTCATCAAGGTATGGCTTTGTTAGCTAGATCTTATATAAATATGCCTAGTCTGGTACATGATTTACCAAGAAATCCTAAGAAATATTTTCCTTCATTTAGTACTATAGGCATTTTTACTGCTAAAAAATATATCAAGTATTTTAAAGTTGCCTTAAGGTTTTTAAATGTTTTTCATGAAGATGTTGCTTGAAAAAATTTTCCTTTTACCTTTACAGATGCTACATATGATGAGTTTCTTAATATTTTTGAGAATTACATAGTTAGTTAGAATGATTTTAATAATTATTTCATTGATCAGTCTGGAAAGATCATTAGTCCTTGTGTTCTTTATCAAAAATTCACTACTAAGAAGAGAGATGCAAATGAAAACATTTGATCTTTCAATGCCAAATTTCAAAAGATGTTTAAAAAAACTATATCTCCCTATATCCTTGTTTAATCTTTGGCTTTAGAAATTTATAAGGATACTTTAGAACTAATTAATTTTGCATTCTTGAAAAGATCAATTAGAGTCATAGACACATTAGCCTTAGCCAATGATGAATTTGTGTCATCTTTACTAAACAAATGTGACCCCAAGGTCAATTATCATATGTTATTCCTAATATCAATCCTAATTTTTTTGTATTGAATATCATTCTAAATGGTAATTAGAACATGCATGCCTTGAATCAAACTCTAGTTTTAAACTAGTTTCCTTTGATTCATGCTCATCATAGTCAAAACCTAGGGTTACTAAATAACATTAAAAGTGGTTCTCATCCACAAAATAAATGATCCATGGTGCCAATGCCTAGTTATAGTACTCAAGTTTAGAATTCAATGGCACCTAAGAATGAGAATGACTCCATATTAAAAATTGTTAGAAACTAAGCACTACTTTTCTTTGGTTACAAAAACAAGTAGGTAATATTGGGGAGACTACCAACAGAAACTATTCTTATCAAAAGATTAATAGACCTAAAAATAGGTTTCATAATAAAGACAACAATAATGAGTCATCTAATTCTAAAATCATACATGAAATAAACAGTTTTGATGTAGCTTTAACTAATTATTGTAGGGTTCATAAGACTGCAAAACATGGTGAGTTAGATTATGTAGAGTTTTGTAATGATTTTGAACTATTTCATGATAAATTGGATACTTTTGAAGTTATACCTAACAAAAATAATGATACAAGTACATCTATCTCTTCAAATACATCTAAATCTTTTGAAACAACTCTTATGGTAAAAACCTTTGATTTTCCATTTCAAGAGGAAAATGAACCTAAAGATATTCTAGAGGAGATTCATGCTTTTCAATAGTACCTAAAGAATACTTATCCATTGAGGAATAAACAACAAAATAAATTAATGACAAGTTCTAATCTACCAAAAAACATCGATATTCCTTTTGATCCTAAAGCATATAATAATCCAAAACCTCTAAAGGGAAGTAACACAAGAAATAATGTTCATGCATCTAGGTCTTCTACTAGGAGTGGGTATAACATAGTAGAGGACATGAAGAAAATTAAAACTAATATCACATTACATTAATTGACTCAAATAATTAAACAAAGATATTTAGACTCTTTAATGAAGAAACATAGTAAATCACAAAAATTTAGAAATGCAAATGTTGTGATGTATAATAATAAAATTGAAGTTTCACCTTTTTATACTAACAGTTAGAGTTTCTAGTAAAAACTTACGTAATTATCTATTAGGTTTAGGGGCATCTACAAATATTATGTCAGTAGGTATTTATGAAAAACTTGGTTTAACTCCTACTAAGTTTGATAAATTAGTGACTCAATTGGACAAATCTAAAGTGAAAGTTATTGGTGAATTGTTTAATGTGCATATGAAGCTTGCTTCAGAGCCAAGGGTGCAACAATTTATTGATATTCATGTTGTGGATATTCTATATGATTATATCATATTGATTATCAAGGATTGAACCAATGTTTTTAATGGATACATGTCAACTGATTGATCTCACATGTGGCTACCATAGAGGGGAGTTCTTAATCAAATTCAAATTAAAAGAGAACCACAAATAGAACACATGATATCTAAATATAATGTAGCTAATTAAAGGGTCAATGTGGTCAATTAAAATTGAGGGTTTTAGACTCTTCACATTCCTCAGGTATGTAATTTGAAATACTTTCATACTATACCTAGGCTTTGGAAATTATGTTGATGGTGTTAGATGAAAATCTGGATCTAGAGTGAAATAGTTTTAATTAATCCCATTGGGAAAGAATATTATGTTTCTTACAAAATTCAATTTTCTTGCACCAATAATATGGTAGAGTATGAATCATTAATTTTAGGATTATAATTTTCTATTAAACATAAGGTCAAATAATCACTAGTATATGGTAATTCTACACTAGTAGTCAATTAGATTATAATTAAGTATTAATGGAAATTATCTTATTTGAAAAGATAAAATTTTAGAGTATGGGACTTGATTGAATATTTTGATGCTTTCAACATTGTTTCTTTCCATATAGAAGGAAACCATTCTACTAGTGAATTAACTTTAGTTGCATCTAATTTAATACCAAATCAAGGTTCCAAGTTTAGAAGCCCTATTATTGAATTGGTACCATGTCCCTTTATACCTAATAATGTCAATCACCTAAAAGTGTTTAGTGATGACCAAAAAATAATTTAATTGATGAATAACTTAGGAGTGTCCGAGTCTCATATTATTCATGAGGTCAATGACAATCCTCTTGATGATGACAAGATTGATGATAAGGTAATGCAATTGAATTACAAAAATATTCCCAAATGCATGATTTCCTTGGAAAGACTATTTGACAAAGATAATCTAGTTAGAACCATTCATCTATAAAGAGGACAATAAATTATTAAAATAAAAAATAGTTTTTCTAATTAAACATTCTACCTAGGTAGTTAATCTAGTACCAAATAAAAATAAAAATGGAGATATTAGATTATGCATAGATTTTAGGAACTTGAACAAATATTTTAAAAAGGATAATTATCCTTTACCATCCCTTGACCAAGTGATTAAAAATATTAGTGGTTCTATCGTGATGTCTATCATAGATGGTTTTTCAAGTTACAATCAGGCACTTGTTAACAAGGAAGATAGAATGATGACTACATTTACATCAAAATGGGGCACTTTTGCTTACAAGAGGATGCCTTTTAGACTCATGAATGTAGGAGATACATTTCATAGAGCTTTGGATTATGAATTTAAAGGTCTCATAGGTAAATGCATCATTATATATATGGATGATATGACTATGTTTTCTAAAAATAGGGAAGATCATATGATGCATTTACAACAAGTATTTGAACATTGTAGAAGGTATGGAATTTACCTCAACCCTAATAAAAGCATATTTTGTGTAACTGAATGGAAATTCATAAGACATGTGATAACTAAAGATGGGATTTCTATAGATCAAAATAGAGTCAATGCTATATCTAAAAAAGGACCCCCAAATAGTAAAAAAGAGCTAAAGTTTTTCTTTCAGAAGATCAATTTTGTAAGAAAATTAATTTTTGGTTTTGTACAGACTATGAAACCACTTAATGTCATGCTAAAGAAGGATGCAAATCTCAAATGGAATGAAGAAACAAAGAAATCCTTCAAGGATATAAAGGAAGCAATAGGACAAATACTTGTGTTGATAAGTCCTGACTTCATAAAAGATTTATATATTTATTATTTTTCTTTTTAACATACTATAGCAGTTGTATTAACTCAATATTTTGATAAATGTGACCATTCAACTGCATTTATTAGTACTAACTTTGAAAATAATGAGTTAAATTATCCCCTAATTAATAAATAAGCATTTTCTTTGGTTAAGGTAGTCAAAACATTTAGACACTATATTCTTAGAAATAAAGTGCATGTTATATTTCTAGACCCTACTACTACACTCATGTTGAGTCAATGTGAATTATTGGAAAGAAGAGTAAAATGGATGTCTATACTCCAATAATATGATCTTGAAATAAAAACTACTTAATTGGTGAGGAGTCATTGATTGATTTAATTGATTACTAACATTAATCCTAAACATAATATTATGTAGGTGGACCAACAAAAATTACAACCAAATGACTAGTATGATACAATAATTCATTTCTTGATCAATGGTTCTTATCCTATAGGATTGAGCAGAGAGAAAAGAAGAGATTCAAGGCTCAAATTAGCTCCATTATTGATCAAGAATGAATACTTTATAGGAAGTACTATGAGATAATAAGTTTGAAATGTGTTTCAAAAGAACAATCAGCTAAAATATTAAGTACCTTTCATGAGAAACATGGGAGTGGACACCCCTCTTAGAAAATAGTAACTTACAAAATACTAAGGGAAGGATATTATTTTCCAACCATTTTCAAATATGCTCACAAGCATGTCATAGAATGCCATCAATACCAAACTTTCAATATAAAGGAACCTAAAGCAATTATGCCCTTGAGGCTAGTTTTTATTAACAAACCATATTCTCGATGGGGTTTGGAATTTGTAGGGGTTATTTACCTTAGTTATTTAGCTGGGTATAAATATGTTCTTACTACCATATACTATTATACAATATGGAAGGAAGCAGTAGCAACAAAACAATGTAGAACTAAATATGTTATCAAGTTCTTATAAGAGAACATTTTGGCTAGATTTAGGACACCAATATCATTGGTATATCATAATGGATTGGTATTTAAATATATATAGATGACTGATTGGGCCTATGATTACAAAATAACTCTTAATTTTTCATCTAATCATTACCCTTAAGGTAATGGAATTTTAGAGTCTGCAAACAAATTTTTTATGAAAGCTATTAAGAAGTTTGTAGCTCATCAAAAAGAAACATAGCATAAATTATTGAAGTATGCTCTATGGGTAGATAGAAAAAGATAAATTCAAGATCTAAAAGTTTCACCATTTATTTTGGTATATGGATAAGAACTAATCTTTCCAATTACTCTCAAATTTCCAACTTACAAGTTTATGCAAGATTACATGGAAGAAGATCAAGAATATACCAATTCTAAGTTTTTTGATAACATGCAAATAGAGGAAGCTAGAAAAAAGCATTTGATAATTTTAGTAGACATAAAACCAATGTCAAAATATGGTTTGAAAAATATTCAAAGATTAAGGTGTTTAGACAAAGAGACCTAGTTCTTCCACAGGATAAAGCATCTGAGCCAAAAGGTAAACATGGGAAATTCACTCCTTTATGGATTGTCCCTTACAAAATTGATGAAAAATTAGGAGACAACAAAATTAAGCTCAAATATTTGTAGGGAGTATAGTTCACTTTTCCAAGAAATGAGTGATACCTCAAACATTACTTCTCTACAATTCTACCTCAAGTTTTTATGAAGTAATCTGTAAGATTAGTTAGAGTTAGTGTAGGTAAGCTTAGATTATTTTTATTTATATCCTTGTTTGTGAATAGTATTTGTAAATATTTATTTACTTGTTGTGTGTTTTTTCTTTGTTTTATTATTTGTCTTTCAATAAATCTTGTTCAAGACAGGTCTCCAAGCTCTAAATCCATCTAAATGCTCAAAATAATTTCATAAATCAAGAATGTAGATATGATTTTTAAACATTGGTTGATCATGGATTTTGGAAATTCTAAGATTAATGTTATGATTTTGAGAAATAAATAAATATTAATATCTAGATTAGTTGTTCCTTAAAAATCTTATACCTTATTTTGATCTAATTTTGGTTCTAATAAGGATTGCATAAGTTTGAGTGAACATTTGAATTATTAGAACAAAGTCATGTTAGAACTTAAAGAACATTATTTCTTGAGATGAAGTTTATGACCAAGGATTATTTTTTGAAGATTAAACATTTAACAAAATCCTAAATACCTAGCTAATTTTGGTTCATATCCTTTTTTGGAAAGCTAAATGTAGTTGAAAAATACACAAAATAAAACACTTATTGAAAATCTAAAAGATTTCTGAGCAAAGGTGATTCTAGTAACCTCCACCATGGCTATGTACACTTAGATTGAAATGGATAAAGGCCTAGAATGGATCCAAATGTATCTCTACCAAGGCTATAGGCATCTAGCTAGAAGTAGGGAAATGCCCAACCCTTCCCTTTTCTAAATCATGATTCATATTAAATATCAAAATATGCTACAAGTTTATGTTAATGATTAAGGTCATGAAATGTACAATTGTTCTATAAATTCTAATGTAAATCTATAAATTAATCAAAGAAAACATAAAAGATTACTAAAATCTGCTATTTAACCTTAACTATGCATTTATAAGACTTGTTTCAATTATGAATCAATAGTAATAATTGTACTTAATCATGTGGAATGGTTAGTCTTTTTGTTATTTTGAACCAAGGGTATCTAAATTCTAACATTTTATAATATCTCCCCTAGAAGTTTCCATTTTTTGAGGTCAACATATCCCTATTTCTAAATAATGAGGACCCTTGTTCAAATTTTTCAAATCATGCCATATATTTGACATTCAACTTAATCAGAGTGCATTATTGAATATCATGTTTGATCTAGATTACATTTGCATGTTAGAAATAATATTTATTTCATATGATATAATTTTTTTAATATTTGGTTCAAGTTTTTCGATCTTATATGATCAATGGATATTCTTATAGAATGAATAAGTTTTCATGGTTTATGTTTTAATAATTAATTTGATCATTAGGTTTAACCTTTGGTCCTTAATTGATTAAGTGAATCCAAAATTAAATGATATTAAAAAACCTTAGTCTAAATTAATTTACCCTAAGTTATTATTTATATGGTTTCATATTGTCAATAGGTCATTTTAATTTATCATAACCTTAGTTTAATTTTAGCCTAAGTTCTTGGTCAAATTTATTAATTCATTAAAACCTGAGTTTGAAATTTATCCTAAGTCTTTATATATTTCAAATTATTATTCCTTTGATTTTAATATTCATAGGAATGAATTGAATGTGAAGATGCTGAGTGAAAAAATCTCAAAAAATTAGAAGAACTATCAATGGCATGTGAATGATCCCTAAATTCAATTAGTCCAAAGTTCCCCAAATCAAAGAATAATGGTACATATTAAAATGTATAAATATCAATGAATGATCTAAATTAAAGGCATAAGCCAATAAGTCAAGGATATTGACAAATAATTCTAAGGTGACATGTGTCAAAATCATGGAAAATTACCAAGAAGATTAATGGCCTATATTTAATCTTGTGAATAGACAATAGATCATTGACATGTGTTAGATCAAATATATGGAAGATAAATGGTCCATATTCAATCTTATAGATGAAAATCAATAGTGCAAATGGAGTCAAGTGTCAAAAATACTAGATTGAATGAAATACCACCACATGGCACAAGGGTATTAACTATATGGAAACTGACATCGGAGTACATAAATTGAATGTGGGACTATCAAGTGTCATGATCTTGAAAGCCCAGATAAAAAATCAATGTCAAAAAATGAAAGTCAAGGCCAAGATACTCTATAGGAGATTAACAATTCAAAATTAATCAAGTTTCAAGGGGCACAAGATGATGACACATGTATAAGGTGACAATGGTCACATTTTAATAATAAATAAGCAATGTGATATGGTGATACTACATAGGTGAATATGTCAAATTAAAAGCTTTTGTGGACTTGAGCATGTGAAGGTATACATAAGATCAAAATATGATATAATTCACCAAATCACATACTTAAAATATGATTTTCATCATTAAATCTCTGTTAAAGCCTACAAAAAACCAAAATTATATGAAAATCCCTATAATTGTTACTACGTCCATTATTTCAAACAAAAGAGAGACTGTTAGTCTAAGCCATTCAAAGAATTCATAGGTGGATAATTTCATCATAATCATAGTGATGTCAACATATGAACCTATTTCAAATAAATCTATTGAATTATATTTTTCATTAGACGTATAGGGTCAAGTATTAAAAGACACAAAATTCATGGTTTTTTCATTAAACACAAAAGATAACAATTTCTCAAGTTTGTTCTAGACAATTGAGAACCAAGGTGTGTTGACAAAATAAGAGGAAAATCTAATCCTAGTGAAGAGCCTCTATCATAACATCATGTGAATAAAAATGATAGGACTCCATTATGTTGATGATAAATTAGAGGTATTACACTTTATTGATGTCCTGAGTCCTATTTTCAAAGATGTTAAAATTGACATGGGTATGTTGATTCATGAACCTATTATGAGGAAAATTACATATACATCCCCTATTGGTTTTTAATCCTACTATAAGTTTTGAGGGCCCCAAATATATTTAGCCTCCATTAATACATGGGCCTAAAAACACACCATGATGGGCATCCTAGCATATTAGTTAGAAGTTTGTAACAAGGTTATTATAGATCCTACCAAGAAGATTCTTGTGAGTCACTTTAGACATGGATTCATAATGGTCATGATAATGTTAAATAATTTTTATATATTTGTGCATACTAATCATGTAGTTGAAAAATACACAAAATAAAACACTTATTGAAAATCTAAAAGATTTCTGAGCAAAGGTGATTCTAGTAACCTCCACCATGGCTATGTACACTTAGATTGAAATGGATAAAGGCCTAGAATGGATCCAAATGTATCTCTACCAAGGCTATAGGCATCTAGCTAGAAGTAGGGAAATGCCCAACCCTTCCCTTTTCTAAATCATGATTCATATTAAATATCAAAATATGCTACAAGTTTATGTTAATGATTAAGGTCATGAAATGTACAATTGTTCTATAAATTCTAATGTAAATCTATAAATTAATCAAAGAAAACATAAAAGATTACTAAAATCTGCTATTTAACCTTAACTATGCATTTATAAGACTTGTTTCAATTATGAATCAATAGTAATAATTGTACTTAATCATGTGGAATGGTTAGTCTTTTTGTTATTTTGAACCAAGGGTATCTAAATTCTAACATTTTATAATATCTCCCCTAGAAGTTTCCATTTTTTGAGGTCAACATATCCCTATTTCTAAATAATGAGGACCCTTGTTCAAATTTTTCAAATCATGCCATATATTTGACATTCAACTTAATCAGAGTGCATTATTGAATATCATGTTTGATCTAGATTACATTTGCATGTTAGAAATAATATTTATTTCATATGATATAATTTTTTTAATATTTGGTTCAAGTTTTTCGATCTTATATGATCAATGGATATTCTTATAGAATGAATAAGTTTTCATGGTTTATGTTTTAATAATTAATTTGATCATTAGGTTTAACCTTTGGTCCTTAATTGATTAAGTGAATCCAAAATTAAATGATATTAAAAAACCTTAGTCTAAATTAATTTACCCTAAGTTATTATTTATATGGTTTCATATTGTCAATAGGTCATTTTAATTTATCATAACCTTAGTTTAATTTTAGCCTAAGTTCTTGGTCAAATTTATTAATTCATTAAAACCTGAGTTTGAAATTTATCCTAAGTCTTTATATATTTCAAATTATTATTCCTTTGATTTTAATATTCATAGGAATGAATTGAATGTGAAGATGCTGAGTGAAAAAATCTCAAAAAATTAGAAGAACTATCAATGGCATGTGAATGATCCCTAAATTCAATTAGTCCAAAGTTCCCCAAATCAAAGAATAATGGTACATATTAAAATGTATAAATATCAATGAATGATCTAAATTAAAGGCATAAGCCAATAAGTCAAGGATATTGACAAATAATTCTAAGGTGACATGTGTCAAAATCATGGAAAATTACCAAGAAGATTAATGGCCTATATTTAATCTTGTGAATAGACAATAGATCATTGACATGTGTTAGATCAAATATATGGAAGATAAATGGTCCATATTCAATCTTATAGATGAAAATCAATAGTGCAAATGGAGTCAAGTGTCAAAAATACTAGATTGAATGAAATACCACCACATGGCACAAGGGTATTAACTATATGGAAACTGACATCGGAGTACATAAATTGAATGTGGGACTATCAAGTGTCATGATCTTGAAAGCCCAGATAAAAAATCAATGTCAAAAAATGAAAGTCAAGGCCAAGATACTCTATAGGAGATTAACAATTCAAAATTAATCAAGTTTCAAGGGGCACAAGATGATGACACATGTATAAGGTGACAATGGTCACATTTTAATAATAAATAAGCAATGTGATATGGTGATACTACATAGGTGAATATGTCAAATTAAAAGCTTTTGTGGACTTGAGCATGTGAAGGTATACATAAGATCAAAATATGATATAATTCACCAAATCACATACTTAAAATATGATTTTCATCATTAAATCTCTGTTAAAGCCTACAAAAAACCAAAATTATATGAAAATCCCTATAATTGTTACTACGTCCATTATTTCAAACAAAAGAGAGACTGTTAGTCTAAGCCATTCAAAGAATTCATAGGTGGATAATTTCATCATAATCATAGTGATGTCAACATATGAACCTATTTCAAATAAATCTATTGAATTATATTTTTCATTAGACGTATAGGGTCAAGTATTAAAAGACACAAAATTCATGGTTTTTTCATTAAACACAAAAGATAACAATTTCTCAAGTTTGTTCTAGACAATTGAGAACCAAGGTGTGTTGACAAAATAAGAGGAAAATCTAATCCTAGTGAAGAGCCTCTATCATAACATCATGTGAATAAAAATGATAGGACTCCATTATGTTGATGATAAATTAGAGGTATTACACTTTATTGATGTCCTGAGTCCTATTTTCAAAGATGTTAAAATTGACATGGGTATGTTGATTCATGAACCTATTATGAGGAAAATTACATATACATCCCCTATTGGTTTTTAATCCTACTATAAGTTTTGAGGGCCCCAAATATATTTAGCCTCCATTAATACATGGGCCTAAAAACACACCATGATGGGCATCCTAGCATATTAGTTAGAAGTTTGTAACAAGGTTATTATAGATCCTACCAAGAAGATTCTTGTGAGTCACTTTAGACATGGATTCATAATGGTCATGATAATGTTAAATAATTTTTATATATTTGTGCATACTAATCATATAAAACCAATATGGGTTCCTATTGTGTATTTCATCATTGAGGAAATAGTAGTCCCTCCTTTTGGTGAAATCATTAGCATTTCCCTAAGCAGATAGATATATGGGATAAATACAAAGAAGAAGACTCAATAATACATGATTTCTTATTTATTAAATTCCATATGTGCTACCACTAACATACCTAACCAAATAGAGTGGCCCCCAAATGGTACCTAGACTATGTCCCAATACTACTCTAAGTTACACATTTATAAGTATAGAGACCATATCTAATTAATATATGATTGTGTATGTCCTTCATTAATTCAAGACATTTATGGAATCCCCATGATGAGGATAAGTCATTTAATCATGAAATCCATTGAGACAATGGGGAACATATGGTTATATCCTAATTGCATAGTTATAAGAATTGAAGGAACCCAAACTTCCCCTCTTATACTACCACTTCATCTTCCTGACAAGTTGGAAGAACAATAAGTTACATATCAATTGTTTAATGTGATAAATGGTACTTTTAAGACTAAGAGGAAGGGACTTCTACATGGTTTTACCATGACAATTGGTATAACCATTTTTAGGCAATGCAACCACATTAAATTTGCTTTAAAACATAGACTCTCCTTCAACTTGTAGATTGATGATCATAGATAATGAGATCCCTATGGGTCAAGGAACATTTGAGGATCAAATATATTTTAGTTGTGCCTTATGAGCATGAACCTAGTGCATTTGAATTTATATACACTAAATCAGCCTCTTACTATGAAATGACTATAAGGCTAAAAGAACACAATATAAAGCCAAAGTATAGATTATATAGAGATCAAAAGAAGGAAGATAGGTATCAGTTCAATCAAAGATAGTACCATTTGGTGTATGTTGGCTCTTATATGTTTCCTCCAATGAACATATAAATAGGGAATATCCATGGAAAAACAAGACCAAGTGAGGTTGCATCAAGTTCTTCATCCCCTAAATCCTCTAGAGTAGTAGAGCAAGAGGTTCACATGATATCTTTAGATTCTAAGCAGTCTATTGAGGATTCATTGAGAATGTTATCCATGACATATGAATTAGCTTTAGATGAAGAATCAAAGGTTGAGGAAACCATGCAGGAAAAGGGAAAAGAGAAAGCATTGGCCTTGATATCTATTCATCCTCCTAAGACAAAAGTTGAGACTACCATTGTCTCAAATGCAAAGAAATCTAAAGTGGCTATCACACCACCTTTGAAGGATGTCAACTTGTTTAGTAAGGATAACCTAATATATGTACGACCTATACCTGAATGGTTCATATATGAACCTAGGTTAGAGAAAATTCATACCACTTATCACCCATGGGATCTAGTAAAGGCTAAGGACATCCCTCTGTAATAGTAGTTGAAACCTTGGAACATGGAATTGCAAAATGAATAAGAAAGGAGTATTGATGCTCAAGCTCAAACATTTGACTAGTTACAAATGTAGGTCCCAGTCAAGCATATGGGCCAATATTTAGTGGGAGTTAGATATGATCTAGTTACTACAAGCTTATAAAGAGTCATTGAGATAATGGTCATGGAAGGAGGTTATGAATTTATACATAAAAAGGTTGAACCTTTGGTTCACTTAACCTAAAATAGAGATTAAATACTAGGATAAGATCTCATATTTGAAGAATATGTTCTTTAGATAGCACAATCCTAGGTAGAGAGGTTGAAATATACCAGAAGAGGGTTAAAATAAGAAAAGAAAAATCTAGAAGAGCGATCCATTTTATTTATACAAAAAGATATTGTTAGTAACTTTGAAGAAAATATTTATGATATATTCAGTTCTTTAAAAATAATAAGTTCTAAATTAGACATGGTGGGTAAGTAACATGTCATGGTTATGAATCAAGTTAATCAATGTCAAGCTTTAGACAAGAAATTAAAGTAATTGATCAAGATACAAAAAGATAGTTATACTCTTGAACTTAAAATACTCAGTTAATCACATTTGAATATGGCTATGATAATCTTGATATAAAAGATCAAATATATGAACAAATGGTCAAAAGGCATGGAAGGTATTTTAAGTGAATTCAAACAATTTGAAGGAATAATGGTTTAAATACTAGGAGGTTTTATCAAGGATCCAACCATCCTTAGTCTTACAAGATTGATAAGTGATAAAGAGTTCCAGCACAGAGCTACCCAATTCATCCAATAGGTCAAGAATAAAATCAAAGGCACTATAGGAGCTGATAAGAAACACATATTGGACATGATCTTATCAGTAAATGAGAAGAATGGAAATTCTATGATCATTAAATAATCCTTGGACAAAGTTGATGAAGTCTTCAATGATTTGGTAGGGCAAGAAGATGATCTATTTATGAAACTAATCATCAATTTCATATTGATTGATGATCAATATGATAAATCCATGAGGATTTTATCAAAAAAGAAACATGTTGTAGCTACAGGGGCCACTGAAGGTCAAATAGGTTGACTTATTATATTATTTTATAACAAAACCATGTAAATCAATAAATAAAATATTCTATTTTGTAAAAAAATGTGTAACTTGTAACACATATGAATTATAGGTTAGTCATATTTAAAAAGTCTCATATGTTCTAGAACATTTTTAAAAGGACACCTATCCTTGACACTTATCTAATTCTCATTTTTTAAAGACTGATTGACATACCTCATAGGTTATACATAAGAGGGGGTATTTTCATTGTAAATAGGAAGAAGTTTTTAGAGAAAAAACTATTTTTGTAAATTTTGAAGAAATTAATAGAAGCAAGGGAATTTTGCAAAGATTGTCTCATATTTGTTTGTTTAGTGTCTATTTTGAAGTTTATATTGAATTAATTTTATAAATTATATATGTGCATATGTTAATGTAGAGTTGTCAATTTTAGCTTATTCTAGGTTGATTGAAAGTTGTTAGATTAATTTCAATTTCATTACTTTTCTTAAAGATGTGAAAATACAATTTTATTGATTAAGTAAATATTTAAAGTGAATTTAATTTCTTATTTTCATGTTTCAAACTTACTTATACATTTTCTTGGTATATGATAAGATCTGTACTTTTAGTAATTTCATGTCATATGGTGGTTTGAGATGCATATTCTTTGCTGAAATTCAAGCTTTATCAAGATGTCTAGAATGATGATCAGAAACACCTCTCTTTTCTTCCCTACCATACCTATTTTATCCTTTTTTGATGAAGTCACTATAGTTTAGTTCTTCTATGTAAATATACATGCTATATTAGAGTTTAGATTAAGTTTTGATCATTGCTCATTAGACTTAGCTCAGATAACATTCATATTCACAAATTTTTTTACCATGGATTCTCCCAAAAACCATTTACATAATCATTTTGTGAAAGAGTCATATATCTTGGCCATTACTCCACTAGAGATCTTAGGAAGATCAAAACTATCAACTCATGCAAAAGATTCTTTGAATCTTGAAATGAGAGGTTTTTTAAACACTATGAAATGCATGTGATACACTTACATGCATCAACAGGTTCATAATATAATTTAATATTTAAATGTCATTAAATTTTAATTATTTATAGTTGTCAAGCATCCATGCAATAACTAGTCTATTAGAATAGGAACATTGTGATAAATAATGACAACAAATACCTATGTTAAGTTATATTCATTATGTAAATATATATTCATCTTGCATGCTTAACATCATGAATTTTTCAAATCCAAGTCTTGCTATAAATTCTTAGTAAAATATGGGAAAATTTATTTTTGTGAATTATTTTATTAGAGGTTATATGTTTTGTATTATGAGGGATAATAAAAATTAGTTCCAGGTTGAAGTTATTATAAATAAAATTTTCCTAAACTAAAATATAATATAATTTTATTATATTTCACCCTCATGGATTTATTTCATTACTGATGATTAAATTTTGGAGAATTATAGTTCATATGCTAAATATTCTTAGGTCATGTTATTGATATTGTTATGAGAAAATTAGTTTTTTGGTGCTAAACCTAAAGTCATTATTTCTTATGATATTTGTCCTTGTAAGCTTTTAATACTACAAGATATTATTTTTGGATATCTAAAGTAGTTATAAGAATGTTTGTAGACTCTTAATAGTAATTAAAAAATCATTGAGCTACATCATAAAGGTAAGTAAATTATTTGTTTAACAGGTTTGATAAAATGTCTTATCACTTGGTAATGTCAGCTATGTTTTACACCAACATAGACTTGTGGTGGTAAAGGTAATTTTAGAACTGGTAAAACTTACATAGACTTTGTTAGCTAGTGTAACAAAGTTTGGTCTTTAAATTTTTATTTTCTTTAGGATCATACCTATATCCTTATTTATCACTCCCTAAAATTAAAATTTAATGTAGTCCTATTGAGATGTTAATGTTCAAGGGATGTAGACTTGTAAATTGATTTTTTATAAATATTGAATAATAATAAAGGTGTATATTTTTTACTTAAACATATTGTGTTCGACATTGAAATGGATTGTGAACAATTTTATGAGTGAATTCATAACTAAAAGGATGACTCATGGTTGTAAGGACCAACCTTTTTCTATATCATAATTTTTAGATAACCTTAGTGAATCTAGGATAATAACTTCAATTCCCTCTCGTAGAGTATTATATTCATGCTTATATTGATTAACTTTACCTAATAACTATAGATATAAGTCAAGCCATATATCAAAATCATGTTGGAATATTATTTATAGACTAATGAGATGATCCCTAAAATATTGGATTCATCTTGGACAACATATTATGTGAGTATAAATGAACCTCATCTTCTTATGTAATGTATCTGCTTACTACCAATTGCATACTATTAACTACTATGTTGAACCATTATTTTTAAGTTTGTAACATACCATAATACCACATTTGATTTTAATAAACACCATGTTGGTGGTTGGTTAACTACATGTACTCTTTAATATCCTTGAGCATCTAAAATCAAAGTTAGTTTTTATTTTAAATGAAATGAAGAAATCACATCAAATCCAAGCCATTGTTTTCTTCTTCTAAGCTTTTTAAGTTATATCATAATTTAAATTCACTAAAAAATCATTATTACATTCATATATTTAACAAGTATAAATACATGCAGTTTGAATTCCCTCTTCATAATATTAAATATGTAGGGAATGGTTGGAGTCAACTTAGCTACATTTTCCTAAACTTTATAAGCCTTAACCAAGTGTTAAAAGTGGACCCAGGGTTTTAAAGACATGGATAAATGTTTTTATAATTGTGTACACATGTATCCCTTAATATTATACAAAGAATAAGTTTATGAGAAATTTTGATAAATTGTATGAGAAAAGAGAAGAAAACTCCACTTAAATTAATAATTTAGGTTTCATACATTAATTATAATTGGCACCATCAAAATACTAATTATTATATTTAAGGATATCTAGAGATTCAGCTCCAAATATGATAAATTATTGATCTAGTTTTATGCCCATTATATCACCTATATGTAATATCAAACTTGCACAATATACAAATAAATAAATTATCTTATTCCATTGAATATTTTCTATCAGTAATAAGTAAAACTATCAAATTATATTCTACCTTTCACATTTATATTTGTGTTTATTAATATGTTATAAATGGTCTAAATTAGTTCACTATTATATCTTATTTATCATGCTAATAAAAAATAAGGTAAACCATATTTGTGAACTTGTTTATATACTCAACATGATAAGCCCCTAGGTTGTTCCTTAATATTTCATCCGTCATTATAGGGTTACATATTTTTGTAAATAAATCTAATTTTCAAACCTAATTTCTGGTTTTCCTATATTCATAATTACATATGGCTATAGTGGATGAACATAGTTTATGTTTTTTTAACTCAAGTTATGATTGCAATCAATACAACTTATTTACCTTTAATATTAAAACACTATAAAAACTATGTAATTCCATATATAAAATATTTATGTACAAATAAGGTTTATCCTTTCATAATCCATGTTATTTTGATATCCAATATGAGTGTCTTTGTATTACTTCTAGACAACAAAGTCTATGCATGAATCATTTTTTCCCCTTTATCCCATTATTATCCAAAGGATTATTTTTTATTATGATGTGAATATTTTCACTAATATAAGATATATATTACACACTCTTTATGGACACATTATGAATATTTAAACTAACAAAAATCATGAAAAACATAGGAGTGTTTTGGGTGTTAATAAAATAAATGAATGGGTGGATTTTCAATATAATACTATATGTAGAAAGATATGAATATTAAAATTTATATAAGTTTTTCACATTTGAGGAACAATATGATCTATTAAATTAATTATATTAACATTTTATACTTACTAATTTCACCACATGTGTTTAGAGTAATATTGTTTATACTATTTTGACACCTAAACCTTTAGATATGCTTTCATGAGCACCCAAGGTGTGGAGGAAACATTAGGCATATATCATATAAATATAAATATTAATAATAATTAAACCTATGTATATTATAAAATGGATACTCATGTGAGAGCATCATCTTAACCTACCAAACAAACCCTCGAGCAAAAATTTACATTTCTACATGCTAAGGTATTATAGTTAGAACAAGGTGTTTCTATAGCAAGTCAATCAATAAATTATTAGGAATTGATTACTAATACATTATCCTCATATATTTAAATATATTCCTTATCTATGGGTTTATTAGATCCTAAATTTTCATTTTATGATGCTAAACATGAATTAGAACAACTTCTAATATCCTTTCATGCAACATGTTTGGAATTTACATCCAATGATAGATTTTTTACCATTATATTTATACATAGTATTATAGACTATTATATAACTAGGTTATATGATATCCTCGTCTAATTATTTAACACATTAAATCCTTTGGATGATAAACTTATAAAACACTTTTCAATAAATATCATTTATAAACTATCTTATACTAAAATTGTAAAACTTATGAAATGATACAATGAGACAATGAATGACTATGTGCTTCAGTATAGGATCATCATTCTAAGATGACAAAAACTTCATATTAAAATGAATTATATGATATATTCAATAAAATTTTACTTGATCCTCTCCAAAAATACATTGTGTTCAATAAATTTAAATTATTTGATAAGTTATGACATACAAATTTAGATTGATAAGTTAATATCAAGGCTTTCAATAAGCTCAAGTATGTTTCTAATGATAAAAATACATCAAATACAAAGTTTATAAGTAAATAAAGTTATAATTTTAAATCAAATTATAATTAAAATATTTTAAATATAACATTTAATGCATCATGGACTACTAATCGACATGTCTTGTCCACTCCAAAAAGTAAGTGATTTTCATGATTAACTCAACCCCCTCATATCTTAATATTAAATTTATTATAATGTAACCTTATGTCTCTCCCTCCAATAAAATAGGTTTTTATTAGTATACCTACACCTAAAATTTATTAAATTAATGAATATTTTGACTATCATCTATTTAGTGGACATTCTACAAATATATACTTCAAGATAAGGGGAAAGATCATGGATCTCATTTATGAAAACATTATTGACCTTAAAAACCTATGGATGATTTAAGATGAAAATGAAATTGGAATGAAAATTAAATAATTATCCCCCTTATGAATCATGTTGGATCCAAAAATAACGATAATAATTAGGTAGATATGATAAACAATTCACATCCTCCTCCTTTGACATATGATCACCCACTTGATGGTATTATTAGTAAACTTGCAATAACATATTTACAAATACCATAAATGACATTTTATGATAGTGATATTTTATATGATGATCCTACTTATAAATCATCATCTATTCAAGGATAAATTTATTCAAAAAATATAATAAGTGTAATGGTAGAAAATGGATCAAGAGAAAACATATATACAATGACAATTTTTGATAAGCATACATATAAAAATGAGGATTAATTATTACAAGGATATTTAAAATATATGATGGTAAGAAAAAAACTTGTGCATTGTGATAAATCAAAACATAGTCCTGATATAAACAAGTTGATTTAAATTTATCATTTTACAAACACTTTCTATTGTAATGACCCATATACACATAATTATCCATAAGGAAACACCTTAGAGGGTAAAAATTAATGGGGTGGGATCGGATAATACTAATTTTTGAGATATGTTTGCATACTATAATATCACACCATCATTAATATCCATATAACCTATAAATCTCTATATTTACTATCCATCTAATTCCCATCTAGATTTGATATCCTACGTATATATTATAGTATTGGCCTAATTTATATAGTTTATTTCATGTTAAAGTATTCTTTCTATTGTAACATCCTATCCAATACAGTTATGAGTCTATCTTCAGACACCTATACTATATCAATATAGTTGATACCATATTGTGCCAATTATATCAACTTGGTTGATACCATTGACTTAGATTTCATTATTAATTTTGGGTATCAGAAATATATATATATATATATATATATATATATATATATATATATATATAGAGGACATATTTCATTCATATAAAATATATCACATTCATACACTCCACTTGCATCATATTTTTCTCTAACAGAGTATTATAAAAATTATTTGGCTTATAACCTTATCTTGGAGGTCTTATATTATGGTGTCATTGAAGATCAAGAGGAGAGATAAATGGGGGTTCATAAATAAGGATCTATATTCCTTGATATATCCATTTTAGGTCTTAAATCTATAACATTCTCTTACAAATATCCACATAAGCTGAAGGGGGAGATTGAAGTAATTAAGGGTTCACCCCAAAGTAAGAATTTTTATCACTATACTCTTTCATTTACTTAATTAGTATATTTTATATTTTTTTATTTTTATATGGATGTGTATATCCTTAATTAGGCTCTTATAAATACCAAATAAGTTTTTATTGATAAAGGGTTTCTTAGACTTTCCATTTATCACCGTAGGTTGCATAGACAACCATTTTGTTGACCAATTCACCTTACCTTATTTACAATGACCTACTGATCATTTACTTTACTTGTACCCATTGGAAAAAATTTAATATACTTATACCTTTACAATCATATTTATAATATTTTATATTTTTAAATATCTAATGAGACCAATATCCCTATGTCATAGGCTTAGATTTTGAACCCTTTCATCTTAACATTTAAGTTGTAGGTTACCCTATACTAGATCTACGGATATAATTAATCCTTTCCCAATCATTTAAGTATATGTAATATCTATTTGATTGACATTATTTGAGTCATAGTCCATCTAGAGAAAGAGGATATTTGTATGTCATCCTAACTCATGCATACATTTTGGTGAACCCATTGTGAATCTTATCCAACCTTTAGTTATATTAATCTCATGTTTGTCCTTTTAAATTATTAGTGAGATAATCAAATTAATCATATATTTTTAAACCCAACTATATCATCTATCTTGATACCTTTCATTTTTATTATAAATTGTATCAACTAGCTAAATATAATTTCATGTTCATTTCTAAATATATCTACTAGATAGTTTCCATTATATGTCTTTTCCTAACTATGTCACTCATCCCTATATAGTTATGTTTTATCATATTTTTTATTTGAATATATAAATGAGCTAATACCATTTTCATTTTTTTTTCATTCCATTGCATATTATATATTTCTCTTTCAATACGAATCATCTTTATTTATATTTTAATTGTATTCCTATAAATGTGTTTTGATAGTTGTAAAACTAATAGGAGTTTTCATTATGAGGCCAAGAGGTAATAAATTATATGTGTGACATGGTGTGAGGATAATTACCTAATAATCAATCCATTATATAACACTATATATAAAATTTAGTTTCCATGTGGCTCATAATATATCAAAAAAAATCTAGGAATATTTTAGCCTATATTAAGCCTTTCAACTATTTGATTTTTCAAAGCAGTGGTAAGTGGTTAGACCTCATAATTTAATCTTAATGTATCTTAAATAAGGGATAATGTGGCTATAATATGGTGTAATCCTATGCATTTAGTTCCCTTTTATCCTTCTTAATAGTTTACTCCTAGGATTATTATATATGAGTGCCTACAAATCAAACACGCTTTGCTTTGTAATACCTCCCTGCTTTGATAATTACTACTACTTAGTTCAATTAATAAAATATTTTCATTCTAGAATATTTCATCTATCCCTATACCACTATACATTTTGTGATAATTCAATGAACTATCTAAATATAATTATGTGTCATTCTAATTTTATCAGACGTATTGATATAGTTTAGTTTTATCAGTATATCTCCAAATATATCTACTAGCCTAATATAATATTATCCTTATTTATAACTACATTAACCATCCCAATAAAATTCTATTATTTCTAATAGTTACATTAGCCAAGCCAATATTGTTTAGTTTTACCATGTCTCTATTAATTATAATGTCCAATATGATATATTAATTTGATGTGTCCATACTATGCTAAGGAAATTGATATAGTTTGATATAACATGCTTAAGTTCCCAATTGTATCAATCAGCCAATATAATCTTATTTTACCACTCCTATTAAATTAACTACTCTAGCTAGCTCAATACTATTGATATTTTTAATTCTACTATGGAACATATCTTGGATCAATCTAAACAGAAAATTCACTACGAATTTTAAGGATTTTGTAACAAAGATAAGTGCACAAAGTTGGGGGTCCAATAAGTAGACATTTTTTATGTTTAAACTAATTCCAATCTTTCAACATATGTAATTTATAAATGTGCATGTAACCATAGAGGATAAAGCAACAATAGAGGAAGGAAACCCTTTATGCCTAGAATGCCGCCTACTATGCAAAGGCCTTCTGATCCCCCTTTGTAGTTTCAAATCTCTTTCAAACCAAGAAATTATTGGATCAAGAATAAATTCACTAGTAAAGAGCCTCTAAAGGATATCCATTCAGCATAAGTCAAACCAAAATGGAATGTACTTCTACCTATATAAAATCATGAATAAGATGAGGTAGATGGTGTTTTCTACTTTGATCAAGATTATTGCCCAGATAAAGGTGAATGCAACAATCTCTAAGAAGAAGAAGGAGAAGGGACAAAAGCAAAAGAAGAAATCTACCATGAAATGATATTTGTTCATGGTATATTTCCTCTTCTACTTATGTCTCTTCTCCTTCTTCTTTTTCTTGGAGATTACTACATTCACCTTTATCTGGGTAATAGTCTTGATTAGAGTAGAAAGCATCATTTACCTCATCTTCATTATTTTCTATAGGTAGAAGTACGTCCCTTGGTTTGCCTTGTGGTGAATGGATTTCCTTTGGAGGCTCTTTACTAGTGAATTTATTCTCGATCCAAGAATTTCTTGGTTTGAAAGAGCTTTGAAGTTGCAAAGGGGGATCATAAGGACTTTACATAGTAGGCGACATTGTATGCATGAAGGGCTGCCTTCCTCTAGTGTTGCTTTGTCCTCTATGGTTTCCTCTAGTTTTGGGATTGGTTTTTGTTTTTATACTTCATTATGATGTCTAGACCATATTCCATATGCTTCAAAATGAAGATTGGAACTATCATGATGCCATGGTTGTTGCATATTTGTGAGTGGTTACTCTAAATCATTGGCTAATGATTCGAAAGCATCAACATCTTCATCAAAGTCTTCTTTAGGGAAATCATCTAGAATTGGTTCATAGATGTCATCATATAGGTAAATATCTTCATCTATGTCAATGATATCCCACCACTCTATTGTGTTGGAGGTAAAAATATATTTGACAACAGGGTTTTTACAGTGACATTGGGGAGCAATGTGGCCAAGTTTGTGACAAATATAGCAAATAGGCATTTTGGAGTGCAGACAAGGAGAGTGGCATTTTTTGAGAAAGTGATGTTGAGGAGCGTAAGAATGCTTTCAGGGGAAAGAGTGACACTTGACTGATAGGTGCATACGATGTTGATTTTGTTGCTTGTGAGGCTATATAAATGGAAGACATTGAAATGTTGTTATTTCAGGAAAATAGGAGAAATTTGGGATGCTTGATGCTTAGTGAGTATTTGCATTATTTTAGTATCAGATACTAATTACATGGCATGTTATTTATAAAAATCAATAGTATCTAAAAGAGATAGATCTTCAATTGTGAGCCCTTTAAGATTGAGGTATGCAATCACTTTATCAATGAGATTATAAGGGAGAGCATGCAAGAATTTCAATTTTATCTCAGTAGAACTAAATTTTTTAATGGAATAACCTAACTCATAGAATTTCTTTGCAAAGGCATCAAACTCTTTTTAAGTCACAAAGCTCAATTTTGAGCACCCATTTTTTGGATTCTAGTTCTTGATTACCAATTGGAGGTGTAAACTCATTAATTAATAAATTAAATAATGTGGCTAAAGGATCTAGTTGGTTATGAACCCTCTGGTTTTGTTCTTGCTCTATCATAGAATCCCACCATAGGTTTATAATACCCCAAAAGAATTTGGATGCAAAGACTGTAGTAGCAGGAGGATCTAAATGGGATGCTACTATAATAACGTGCATTGAATTACACTAGGCTGAGATTTCATTGAGGGGATTCAAGGTGTCATCAATATTTAGATACCATGGTTGTAATGGGATATAGGTCCTTTACATGAAAGAAGTGCTATGATTCTGATTTCTTTTATGAGGTTTGAAGTTTAAACCAAACTCAATCATATATGACAAAAAGGAGGATTGTGCTTCTTGGGAAGCTTCCAGATCTTGTTTTACTAGCCAGTCTAAGTTAACTACTAAGGCTTTAAGTTTAGTATCTATGGAAGACAATTGACTATTCATTTCTGCAATAGAATTAGAAATCCTATGGTAGACACTATTGGTATTGTCTTCAATAATAGTTAATTTATCTAAACTATGCCTAATATAAAAAACATCTTTACAAAGGTCACATAGAGTTTGTTGAAATCCCTTTTGATTGGAAGCTTGATTGTCTCAAAAATGTATCACCCAAAAAGAAATTTCAAGATATTGTGCATAAGAGTGATGGTGAAACCATAAATATTCTCCCAATGTCTCTCTCTATTAATAATTCTTCTATTCTCTCTCTTAAGAGACCTTCTACTTCTTCTAGAAGAACTGTAAAAACTAGTCATATTCTTATTAAAGATAAAGAGATCAACCAAGGACCCAATCCAAAATATTAGTTACCTTGTACTTTAATGAATCTTCCAAGAGAAGACAATCTAGAATTTTATATAGATAATAAGGTTAATCTGTATAAAGGTGGAAGATGGCCACCTCATAAAGGAATGTATAGGTAGCTAGAAGGACTTATTCAGTATTTTTCGGCAACATTCCAACGAGATGTTGAACCATCAAATGAATTCAACCATTGGAATTATATCTCTAGGTTCAATTTACATCTTCCAAAAAACCATATATAGTCTCAACTCATAAGTTTTGTGATTACCAAGCTAAGACCATAAATGTTATTTTAGTTGTTATAACTACATATAAGGTTTTCATTTTTAGAAATGCATATATAGTATTATTTTTATAATTAAGAAAATAAATAGTTATGCCTTTCATTTGGCATCAACTCAAACTATAAATGGATAAACAAATTAATCAAATCTTAATTTGTAAAGACAAGTACATAACTCAAAATCAATAATGACATGTAAGAGGAAAGGTATGCAAACATATTTCAATGCAATTACAAAAATATTTATTGAATTTTTTTGAATTTCCATTATTTTTTATTCAATTTTCTTATATTATTACTTTTTTACTGCATAATACACATTCTTGTGCAGATGAAAATTTAGAAAGTGTAAATGAAGCTAGCCACCCTAGCCTACAAAATCTTCCTAACCCTCCTATAGTTCTTCAAGCCCCCTAAGGTAGTCAAGGGAAATTGACAACCCAATTAATATAAAATAAAATAAAAATTGAGAATATCATTCAGGTTATGAGGGATCCCCATTCAAGAAACCAACAACAAACTTATCTAGGAAACACATTAGAGACATTAATAGGTGATGTTGACTCATTAATGAATTAAATTAACAAATAGATTGATTATAGAGATAGATGTAGGGCATACTATTCGAAAAAAACTATGTGGCTATGAGAGATTCAAAAACCAATTCAATAATG
>JARHVA010003063.1:562500-642500 GCA_037957365.1 Torreya grandis | reverse complement strand
AGTGTCATCCTCAGAGCGCAGTCCCTTTTTAACTTTTGTTTCTTTTCATTTCATTTTTGTCCTAAGTATTGGATTCAAGTGGAAGCGACCAAATGTCAGCCTCTGGGAGATGAAGATGGATAGCTGGTGACTTTTGAGGACCTCTTTGTAACTTTTTAGAGAACCACAGATCATACCACATAATTAATAGCAGTTAAAAAGAATGCACCACATGTCAGTATCCACATATCATAAGAGGCACATGTGTTTTATATTTTGACAAAGACTTTTGATGAGCTGAGTGACAAAGAAAGTGGAAAGTGCCAGGTGGCAGTTGTCGAGGCCTTGAATTACCTTTTGAAGAAGCAGTGAAAGCCACCACATGTCGACTGCCAAGAGCCTTTGTTTCAATACGTAGGTCCATGTTTTCCATTCAACACATAAAGGCATCATTCATTTTGCCAAGTATCAAAGTGTAGTGGAGGCTGCCAAGTGTCACCTTTTGGGTCCCTCTCTACTCCATCCCCAAAAAGCAGTAGGCACCACATACCCCCAGCAGGAAAAGTGGAAGATGCCACGTATCTTCCCAAGAGCAATGAAGGTCACCACGTATCAACTTCTGAGATATCACCTTTGAGCCTAATCACCGAATGAAGATTGTGATAGGTCCAAAATGATATTTTAAAGAAAGTGGAAGTGGTTAGGTGTCATCCTTTGGTGCCTTCTCGATCAAAAGGAGAGTTTTCCATGAATTGGCTAAGTATCCTCTTCCATCCTAATAGAACAGAGTGCTCGTCTACCTGTTACAACAAAACTAGAGGGAAATTTGGTGAGAGTTAATTTGAGTAGATGAAACAGTGCATTGGGTAGATTTTTGGGGCTTGTGAGCATTGAAGGCACTATTTGTTTGTCCCCTAATAGTAGAGGTAGAGTAGACAGTTGAGCAGCCAAAGAGGTGAAGGATGAAGAAGATTGCATGGGAAAGAAAGTGATCAAAGGAGACACCCAAGGCTATATAAGTAGGATTGTAAAATCTAAAAAAGGGGAATTATCATAGTTTTAGACTTTTTGAGGTTTGTGACCAGTAATATCATTTGCTCTTGTCTCAATTTTCTTGAGTTGTAAGGTTGATATAATCATGCATGTTTTTATGCCCTTTATGTGGCTGAATGAATTAAGGAAATTTGAGCTCCATGCCTTGGTTGGTGTTGTCTGTGTCATTTGCCAAGTAGTCTATATTGTAGATTTTCTAGTGTTGTAATTGGAAATGTTATTTGCTTTTGTCTCATTTTCTAGAGTCTGAAGTTATACATAACTGTGCATGACTTCTATGCCTCTTATGTGATTGGAGGATTCTACTAAGAAGATAAAACACTATGCCTTTGTTGACAATTCATGTATCTCAGCAAAAGACTCCCCTATTGTGAGCCATCTGTTTCTATTTTTCCAATCTTTTACATTGATCATGCACTTGTCTACTCTTAAATATAATAGAATCCTATAATAGTCACTCTATTCTCAGGTTAGGATTAGGATTATGCTCAGGCGCATCACCATAGATAGGTTTTAATTCCTACATTTTGTGTTTTTATTAATCTCCTATCCCTTTTCCCCAACACCTATAAACAAAAGAGACCAGTGTCTTTAAAACTTGGAGGTTGTTTCAAGCCGCATCGTCCCATGGCTTGAAACTTTCCATTATTGATTGGTTAGGATCTAGCACAATTTTATGCCATCAATAGTTTCTAGCATGCCCAGTGGGACCAATCTTTCAAAATTTTGGTGTATTCTTCAACCAATCTGCCTTTGGAGGTTTTTATCAACACCAACAATGAATTTGAGTAATCAACCAATCAAGCAGTACCATCAAGAAATCCCTTTGGTATGTATAACTCTGTAACTCATAGCTATGAGTCTTATTCTCCTTATATATTTAATCAAGAACAAACTTCTCCTGGAATTATGTCAAGTAATGAGGATGCACATGGCCATGAGCTAGTCCAATTTTATGCCCAGCCTAATCTCATTTTTACCTTCAAGAAAGCATTGCTGGGATTTAAAAAATATGTGTTAGATCTTGACCGTAGAAGGGGATATGCCCAAGAGATTCCTTATCATATTATCTATCAAGTAAGGGAAGCAATAGATCTGATTAAAAGTGAGTGGGATCCCATTGAAAGGGCACATTGGTAAGAACTTACATATGAGATGTTAGAAGTGTGTGGATTGATTGTGTTCCTAGAAGAGAGGCTAAGAATTCATGAGAACTAGCCTTACCAAGTCTATCAAACTTCATATCCACCACCACAAATCCCATATCAGACATACGCCACCTCTATTCATGAGCAGGGTCAAACCCGTCAAGATCACTTCCCCAATAATGCAAAACCTATAATAGTAGTAAGGGAAGAGGATCCCAAACTCTCACTTTCCCCTCAAGTCCCTTCTGCTCCTACTCAAGAAGCTTCTTTTTTTCCATCATAGCCTTCTTCTTCATCCCCTTTTGAAGAAGAATATATTTTGAAGGAGGCAATTGAGTATGCAAAAGAATATGCTCAATTTATGGCTAGTCAAGAGGATTTCATAAGTAAAAATGAGGAAGAAATCACCATAGGTACCCCCTTTGATGAGCAAGAGGATAAGACACAAGCTTTTTCTTTAACTTCAGATGAGGAGGAGATCATTTCTAAATTCTTTCTCTCTTTGTAAGAGGATATGAAAGAATATGGTTGCTCCCTTGACCAAGTCATTGAGACAGATGACACTATCATTCAGGAAGGCTATGGATTGGCCAGATATGGAGAAGATGACTATGAGGCCCAAATAAGTATGTAGAAGGAAGGCCATCTTTTAGTCATCAAGGAACATACTGATGAAATAAAGCTGGAATCTAAAGAAGATGAGCTGAAAGATAATGGATATCAAAAGGCACAAAGTGAAGAACTAATAGCCAATGATTTCTTGATGACACCCGACAACATGAAGAACTAGTATTCAATGGGCATTCAAGGACAAAAAGAGTTCATACGTGTCAAATACATGTTTTACTCAGACTTGTTCAAGTTCAGGCAAATTCGTGTGGCTGGCGTAGAGGACATCCCATCAAAGGTATACCCATTGTAATCACTAGTATGGCAACACAAGTTAGCTTGTCATAAAGAAGATGTTGGAAAGTTCTTTTTTGATTGCAGAGGAAAATAAGGATTTGTAATTAATGTAGTTAGGTAGTTTCCATTCCTGCATTGCCTTGTTTTGTTTTTCGCTTTCCCACTTTTCTTTTAAAATAAGCATTTTAAACGTAGAGTCAACATCTTAGAAGCTTTAAATTCTTTAAATTTTACCACAATAAATGCTTCCCCAAATATTTTGAAATCTCCAAGGTTCCCTATACTACATAATGTGTTCACCTCACTATTTCCTAAAGATTGAGTAGGATTTGCTAACGGTCACCTTAATTTAATGCTATTTGGGACTTGATAGGCCCATAAATATCCCTTAGTAAATTTTAAAGTTTACAAACTCTCAAGAATTCCTGTGAAAATATCTTTCTCATTGTGATTGTGGTACCTAGTGAAATTTTTTGCAATAAGCATGTTTTTATCTTGTGAAAGGTTCATAACAGGTTATTATACAAGAGATTTAGAGATGGTTGGAACATCAAAAACACCCAGAAAGAGAAGAAGGGTGCAGTTCCAATTAGATCCAGAAGAGGAAGAAGAGCCTTCACAGTGCCCAGTGTAGATCACTTCAACTTCTCCTTAGGTAGGAACTACTCCCCCTCCTCCCTCTCAATCCATTCCTCACCCTGCTGGTGTGGTGCCTCCACCCAGCCAAATGACACCTCCTGCCACTGCTACCATTCCCATTTCATAATTCACCTCATCCTTGATGCCTCAAGCCTTAACATTACCCTATTTTCCCCCTTATATTCCAAAAAAAATGCCCCTGTAACTCACCCCTACACAACCAATGGCTCTCCAATATGGCCTACCACAAGGATTTCCCTTCGCAGGGGGACATATTGCATCCCCTTCCACCTTGTAAATGTAGGCTGATGCCGTAAAGAAGGTAAGAGAAGCCTGATTGAAGAAGAAGAGGAGTAAAGAGAATAAAGCACTAACAGTTCCACATTTGAGGTCACAATTTGACCCCATCCAACAGTAGTTGACGGTGACCCATTTGTGGCCCAACATTGCTAGGCCAAGTGAACAAATGTGATCGAAAGACTACACCATGAATGCAGTGGCCATTGACATGTCCCTATTCAGGCCTCAAGATAGAGTCGAGCTCATGATTGAATCCACTTCTACAATCACAAAAGATTATTTGAGGATATCAAGGAGATTGTAGAAGATGGAGGCTGACCTAGCCACAAAAAAGGAAAACTATAGTAGTTTGGGCAAACAAAAAAATAAAAGTACAATGAGATAGCTAGTTTATAGAAATAGTTGCAAGATATTGTTTCCCTCCAAACTCAATGGGAAATTCAAGCCTAAAATGATTCATTAAAGATAGAGCTTGCGCTTGCAAAGGATGCATCAATAGCTCTAAGATGAGAAAATGCAACACTACAGGGAAGAGTTGAAGGACTCTAACTGCAAGTTACCCAATCACAACAAAGGTTGCTAGAAGAACAAAATAAGGCTATGACTTTTCAAGCCCCACTTTAGGTAGAGTAGTAGCAGACCACACAACTAAAAATTGAGCTGGCCAATAGGTCGAGAGATATTAGAGTGGTGCAACTGGTAAAGGGCCTTTACAAGTCAGTGTGGGAGAGAATCTCTTCAGAGATTCTCCAACTTAGGCCAATTTTCACCTTCCTCCTCAACACATAGCAGCTATACGAGAGGGTCGAGAATCTAGTACAGAGCACTCTGGCCACAATCTCTAAAAAAGTCATAAACTCTCATTCTTTACTGGAGAAGCTCTACAACTCAAGGGATGCAACATTGGTAGCCATAGGGATTCCTGATAGAATGGCCATCATGAAATGGGTCAATGAGGAGCTCAGTCATAATGCCACAACCAACAATTGTAAAAGTTGTCTCAATGTCATCAAAGAAGGCATCAGTGAAATGAGGCAACACATTGAAGATCTGGTGCGACTGGGCCTTCCTTCCCCATTTCTAGATGTGAGGATGGTGCTGATGGTGGACCAAATCCAACCATTGATGCTAGCTAGGCAAAGGGATCAAATAGTTTTTTAGAGCTTGTAGGATGATTCTCCAACCTCTGAGATCAAAACTATTCTATTTAATGTTTTCCAGCTAGATTCCAAGCTGAACGCCACTACCCAAGTCTTGGAAACCTTCTCACACAAGGATCTCATTAGCTTGGATTCTGATGAGTTGCAGAATAAGCAAGGATTATCTAACCATGAGTGGTCTATCTTCTAGACAACTCTTTCGAAGCTGTAAATTTTGAAATTTTGATCGAGCGGGAGTCAAGTTCTTTTTGAGCGGGCTCAAAAGCCCTGATGGTCACCAATAATTATAGATTAATTTCCTACTCTACGTCATATTCAATTTTTTTTAGTTGAGCACTCTAATTTTGGCACTTCGGGTGAAGCCGTAGAGTTTTAGAGTAGAGGACAAGTTCATTTTACCTAAGTGTCACAGCGCAGTGGAAGCTGCCAAGTGTTGTCCTTAGAGTGTGGTCCCATTTCACCTTTTGTTTCTTTTCATTTTAATTTTGGCCTAAGTATTGGATTCAAGTGGAAGCAACCATGTGTCGGCCTCTGAGAAATGAAGATGGACAATTGGTGACTTCTGAGGACCTCTTTATAACTTTTCAGAGAACCACGAATCGTGCCACGTACCTAGTAGTAGTTAAATGGAATGCACCATGTGTCAACATCTGCATATCATAAGAGGCACCCATGTTTTCTATTTTGAAAAAGATTTCTAACGATCTGAGTGATAGAGAGAGTAGAAAGTGCTAGGTGGGAGCTACGGAGGCCCTGAATTACCTTTTAAAGAAGCAATGAAAGACACCACGTGTCGACTGCCAAGAGCCTTTGTTTCAATACCTGGGTCCATGATTTCCATTCAATGCATAAAGGCATCATTCATTTTGCTAAGTATCAAAGTGTAGTGGAGGCTGCCAAGTGTCACCTTCTGGGTCCCTCTCTACTCCATCCCCAAAAAGTGGAAGGCACCACATACCCCCAGCAGGAAAAGTGGAAGATGCCACGTATTTTCCCAGGATCAGTGGAGGTCGCCATGTATCAACTTTCGAGAGATCACCTTCGAGCCTAATCACTAAATAAAGATTATGGCAGGTCCCAGATGATATTTTAAAGAAAGTGGAAGTGGCCAGGTGTCATCCACACACACACACACACACACACACACACACACACACACACACACACACACACACACACACACACATACAAAGGCCTCTTGAAAACAATGCAACCCCACTCACCCACCTCATCCCCATTATAATTTCTAAACCAAACATAATTCACAAATTTAATATATAAAAGTCTACATATACTATGACGAAGATGATGTACCATAATATTAATAGTCTATAGAAACTTTTATGATAATATTCTAGAAGAGTATATTTTATTTTTTCTATTTATATTAAGAACATGATTTAAATATTTTTATTGTTCTCAAGGCATGGATGTAACATTTGAGGCAACCAATTTATGCATTCCAATAATTGTATATCTCATTTCATTTTTTATCCTTATTGGGGTTATGTTTGTAGTATTATATGCATGAATTGTAAAAATAACTTAAGATACAAACATCATTAATAATGATAGCTTTTATTTAAAAATAAATGTAATGCTTTGACATACGTCCAAAATTGTTTTACCTAAGAATCAATGTTTAATCAGATAAAATATATTTTTAAATGTTATTGGTTTTGCATCCCATGGAAAATACTTTTCTGAATTTCAATGAAGTATACTATGACATAAATGATGTATCATCCAATTATTGGCTCCATTTCCTATCATTGTTGTTGTTTAGGTAGTTGATGGAGACATACAAGTTTTGGTGATATTAGTAAACATAGGTTCAATATTTCAATGATCCCATTTTTAAGTTGTGATAACTATTTGAAGATAAATATTCGACCCATTCACATAAAAAATACAAATTATATCTATCTCAATGAATATTATACAATTTTAAATATTGAATAATGCCCCTATCTTCAAACACAAACTAAAGATATATTTGAGTATGTTAGTGTTAAATGAACCTAATTGAGTAGTATGCAGGGATAGTCGTGGATAAGTAAATACTATATCCCTGAAATTTAAAACATAATATGACCATCATCAATTCTCTTATAAGTATAGAAAACCCTATGGTAGATGTCATTTGATGTTCACCATTCTCTTCTTCATACTTAAGATCATTAATCAATGGAATTGATAAATTTAGAATATCTACTTTATTTGATGATTAAATATTGTATTAAAAAAAAAATCATCCATAACAAAATGCAAATGAATATCAAGAAGAAAATCAAACCTACCTCACCCATTTTGAAAAAATGATTCCCAAGATCGTCAAAGGAATCATCCAACACTACTTATTTATTCTCAAAACTATAGACACTCTTATCACTATTTGAACCATTTAAATTATTATTATTTTAAAAAACTATAAGTTCATTTTTTCCTTTGAATCCATGTGGATACATTTTTTTGCAACAATTTTAGCATCGAGAAATGTTGATAAGAAATGTTAACAACATTCAAGCTGAAGTTGAATGGACCTATGGTTAAAAATTTGCATTGAAACCATGTTTGTGGTGCTTAATAAATCATATTAATGTGTTATTTTTATTATATTATAGTCAATTAGGAGATGGAGTGCCCATTCTGAACTCATGAAGGTCTTCCCCTATATAGTAAAATTGTACTTTTTTAGGCAAACATTTGACACATGTCAAATGGAAACCATAATTAATCTAAAAAAATAAAAAAATCATTTCAAATACATATATTCTCACCCTATATCAATTAGATAAAAAAAAGAAATGAATCAATGGAAAACAATTTAATGATCAATCTTGAAATGCTACTTTTATGTAGTTAAGAGACATGTTCGTTGCCTACATTAGAGATTTCTATTTATACAATATTTAATTGAAAAAAATAACTTAAAAAATTAATGTATATGAAAATTACATTTTTCCCCATGACCATGACCATATAATCCACACAAATATGTAGTTTAGTAATAATTTCAATGTCGAGAAACATTGATAATAAATGTTGTCAACATTCATAATATAATTGGATATCATCACCTTAGAGGCGTCATGGATTACAATTGGAATTGAAACCATGTTATAGGTTCCAATTAACCTATATATATACATTATTATCCTCAAAGTATTCCTTCTTAGGATATATATCACCCTTTGTGGCCATAAGACGGTCTTTCCCTATATGGTAAAATTTTACTTTTTAAGGCAAACTTTGGATATACATCAAAATAAAATATAAATTAATATACACGAGTCAAAGTTAAAATAAAATTCATGAATATTCACTCTAATTTTATTTTAGAACACTTTGATAAAAAAAAAATAAGAGATGAATTTATGGTAGATAATTCAGTGATCAGTCTTAAAATGTTAATTTTATATAGTTAAGGGACATGTTCTTGCCCTGTAGTAGACATTTATACTTCATGGAAATCCAATTAAAAATACGTAAAATTTATCACATCATTATATGAAAATTAAATATTTTAACACCACCATAACCTTTTAATCTATTCATATACACATTTTTACAACAATTTTAGCATCAATAAATATTGACAATAAATGTTGTCAACATTCAAGTTGTAGTTGGATATCTCTACCTTGAGTGCCTTGTTGTTTAAAAATATAATATTCACCATTTATAATTTGTTTAATAAAATTTAATAAAATTTAATTTTCCTTGGAGTTTTCCCATTTAAGAGGTAGAGCCCACATTCTTACCTTCTGAAAGTCTTTCCATATACAGTAAAATTACACTTTTTAGGTAAGCTTCAAATATGCATCAAATGAAAATAATAAGTCATATACATGAAATAAAATATCCATAATTTTAATTTAAAAAACATATAATTTAATTTTGGATTACTTTCATAAAAAACAATGGATGAATTTGTGGCAGTTGTTTCTATTAGCAGTCCTGAAATACTATTTTTATGTAGTTAAGAGATAAGTTCTTTGCCTCCCATAGACATTCCCACTTATGAGACCTATGGTTTAAAATATATGAATTAAAAAACGTTTTTATATGAAAATTACATATTTTACCACCACCAAAACTTATGAATCCATGCATATACATGTTTTTCAACAATTTTAGCATCGAGAAACATTAATAAGACAATGCTGTCAACATTCAAGGAACATTTGGAGATATCCACATACAAGGCCTTGTGGATACAAAATTTGCATAAAAAATACATTTTTTGTGCTTAATAATATATAGCAACACATTTTTCCCCTCATATTACACTCAGTTAGGAGACAAAGAACCCATTTTGACCTTAAGAAGGTTTTTCCCTATAGGGTAAAATTACATTTTTAAAGGATAAATTTACACATGCATCAAACATAAAATGAAAATATTTTTAAAAAAAATGAATGAAACTTGACATGTGTTTAAAATAACTATAATTTCACCGTTGATGACTTATATTTAAAATAAGATATGAATTTGTGTCAGACAATTTAGGGATCAATCCTGAAAGGCTACTTTTATGTAATTAAGAGACATGTTATTTGCCTTTAGTTGAAATTTCCACTTCCATGGAATATGATTTAAAATAAATATCTGATAACACATTATACTATTTTAATTACATATTTTCCCACCACCAAAACCTATGAATCATTATGTATACATATTTTTACAATAATTTTGGTGTTGGGAAACATTGATAGGAAATGTTGTCAACATTCAAGCCGTAATTAGAGATCTCTACCTCCAAGACCTTGCAGATCAAAAATGGTATGAAAACTATGTTAAGACTTATTAATATCCTCTAGGAACACATTATTGGATTTTTATTATTCCTAGCTAGGATACAGATCACCCATTCTAGCCTCAAGATGGTCTTTCCCTATACAAAAAAATAATGAGTCATTTACATGAGCAAAATATTATCTTATATTTGAGAATATATAATTATTTAATAAAAGTGAGTAACACATTAATTTTGAGTCTAACTTGATACAAATAACCTAGAAATTATATTTTAGTATGTAACTAAATTTATATTTATATTTACTACCTAAAAAATCAATAAAATTTGATAAAATTAATCGCATTTACATTCGAAAACTCAACATAGCTTGGGAGTTGGATCCAAGTAACCAATAGGATTGTATATCCTCTTGAAATTAACAATAATTTCTTCATGTTCAATCTAGTGAACCTTCCATAGCATCTAGTTTAATCACCTCCCTTGATATTTGCGTAAATAAACAAGTTTTATGAGAATTAAATTTGAATAGTGGACTATCTTCCCATGGATTTAATAGTCTTCAAACCAGCTTACATCTAAATTTTTGATAAGATATCATCAAATCCATGTTCCAGTAACTAACAGAAACTTGATGGAATAGCAAATGTTTTATGCATCTCCCCTCCTCATTATCCTCATTTGTAATAACTACATAAACAAGACCTAAATCTAAAAACAAAACATGTTTTAATAATGATTTATCAATATATATACCAATTTTTTTACAAAACACATGCTTTAAAATTTATTTCATATATACTTTAAATGTAAAAATTCATCTTGTACATGGTTTCACTAGATCAGATACATGGTCGATGTTATGTGATGATGTCATATGGGTAAGTTATAATGTTGGTGGATCTTGATATGAGTCAAATGGACTTATAGGTATATAGATATATTCATCCAACCACTCTTGTGACTTGCACTCATTCCCAAGAAATTCCATGCATGCATAACATAATTATTCCATATGACTCATATGAACTATCTAAGAACTTACATTTGAAATACAAAAGGAGTGGAACACACTCAATCCTATTATTGTCACAAAATATTCATAGCTTTCTAGTTATTCTTAATCCATTAACCATAAATATATGTGAACACTATATGTTTCATGAGCACAATGGAACATTTTCTTATTACACCATTCAAATATGATTTTTACATATGTCAAATCAATGGCATCTTCAAAATTTAACTGATCTCTTACAAGTACTATTTTGATGCATGATCCTACACCATCATGTTCCCATTTTCCATCACCTACTTTACTAAAAATCCAAATATGTTGTATTCCAATGGTCACATTTATCCTACTCAACTACTATAAAATTTGTGCATTCTTAAATTTTGACATGAATTTATTTGACCAAATATAATGTTCATATAAAGTAATGTTCCTTTCACTCAACATTCCATATAACACTTGAAAACAACCTTGTACTTAATATGTATAATTTTTTTGATCATTAGTTACATAGAACTAGTACTCCTTTAATATATTTTAATCATGTTCTATACTATTAGGTGCATGAACAAATACTATATGCATGAAAATGGAAACTTGTATTGAAATTTAGTAAGATCACTAAACCTCCATTTGTGTTTACAATGTGTAATTATCTATAAAGTCTACTAATGAAATGATATTACCCAGTGGGAATGTGTCCTTTATTAAATTGAATTATTCATCTAGCCATCAAACTCTGTGTGTGGGATTTACGTACTCATAAACAAAATTATCACTAAATCTGACCATAAATTTTGAAATAGGTATTTGTTTTGTATCCAAATCACACCTTTTCGATTCATTTCCCTATTTTAATTAATATGTCACATATGTTTATTTACTAAAACCAATTAATTATTATCCAATTCTATGCATATTTTACTCATTGGTAAAAAATTTCAATGTTGGCAATCCACCACAAATTTAGCAGGTTCAATCAAAACCTGATTTTTTATCAAAAATATTATCCATATGGTCTTTATAAAAAAATGGTTGGAATGGATTCCCAAGATGATTTTGGTGGAGCTTCTATTCCACACTTGTTAGCTAGATATTTTTTAGGTAGTCAAAATGCTTTAGGTAGTCATGGGATTAAATCCCCTTCATTTAATAGTGAAGCTCCCATGAATTTATGTCTATCTATTTTTACTTACTTACAACTTATAGTTATTCACAAAATATACAAATTATGTGCAAGTTATTCTAATCAAGGGTATTACTTTAATCACTTCATTCATGATCCATAACCAAGAGAGTTTTTAGAAAGTAAGTAGCTAGTTCTAAGAATGTGAATGGAGTTTCAGATAGATTGGAGAAAAGATAAAAGACTAGAATTCTTGAGAAAGGAAAGAAATAAGAGTGATGCACTTCACAATAAATAGTTTTGTAGATTTTACTATATATATGTAAATAGATAAACATATAATTATGATAAACTTTTAAAAATATGATCAATTAATTAATGAATTTAATTTAGATAAATAGATAACATTAATTTTACTATTTTATCTTCATAAAATGCACCAAATGATTCCCTTAGACACAAAGTTCTCTAGAAAACAAAATTCCTTCTTATTCACTTTCATAAAAAATCAAATAAAATTATCCAGACATCTAAACATAAAATTTTAGATCTCTTAAACATTCCCATACAAAGGTTGCAATTGCTCACTTGAAAAAATTATCATCCCTAGGCATGCAAACTTGCACTTATACAAAAATAGAGGCCAAATATAAATGGGAATCAATTTATCCAATTCCCATGTGCTGCTCTAAAAGCTCAAGGCTATTGAGTGGCATCTTCCTTGAATTTATCTTTTGTGTCATGCAATAGTTAATGATAGGTGGTGATGTTTAGTTTCCTTGTTTGGATCAAACACCAACTCCTTACATGTTATGCAAAAGTAGCTCTAGTAATCTATTCTTTTAAAATGACTTTAAGTAATGGAATTTTATCCAAATTACTCAAGTCTTTTAATTTTACAGAGTAATTTTAATTTACAAATAAATTGTCCAATGACATCACTTTACAAAGTAATTAATTGAAATAAGATTACCTATATTATAGTTTAGAAAATAAAATAAAAAAATTGAAGAAGAAGAAAGGAATAAGTATCATTTTAAACTTGGAGAAAAAATATAATCCAATTCATGAAATTTATCTCTATATTCCCCCTTATATTTGATGTGTGGAGACATCATTAGTTATTTGGCTACATCATTAGGCTTAGCAAGTGTTTGTCTTTCTATTTCAAATCGTAGCATTTCTTTTTTAAATCTCTTTCAATGAGATTTTACCTTTTCAATCCTTCTATCAAATATTTTTATATATTGTTGATTTTTAATTAACTCCTTGATATAATTGGTTGTGAAAAGAGTTTTATCTTTGTCTATTAATTATTTTAATTGTTCATATAGTTGCTTGAATGCCATTGGAATATTGCCCAAGTAGATACTAGTAAGACCAAATAGGGAATCTTCCAAATTTATCTTTGCACTATGTGCTTCTTCTTCCAAATTCTTCATTCCATCACTCATTTATTTTAGAATATCCATAAAAATAGATAGGAGATAGTCCTCTTATTTTATTTTCTTTATAGATCCATCAAGAGCAATCTTTTCTTCAATCATATTTTTTTCATTTAAATTACCTATTATTTGTAGGCTTTCTTGTTGTAACTCATAAATTCCATTTTCAATCTCAATTTATTTCATCATTATCTTGACTTCTACCAATTTATTTAAAATATCAGTATGGGCATCTAGAACACTAGAGAAGAGCTTCTGAGTATTTTTATACATCTTTTCAATCTAGTCACCAACTACTTTTGCCTTATCTCTAGTATCTTCTACTTTTCTTATAACTTGTTGGCCAATTAAATCTCCTAAAATAATATATTATTTTGGAATTAATCAAGCAACTTTGGATATTATTTCACATAACTAAGAATTTTGTTCCTTCAACTTGGATTTAGTAGCCTTTTTTTATTAGCCAGCTATTTAAGGAGTGTATTTATCAAAGTCTAAGTATATTATTTTAATCCCTCTATGGTAACTTCTCCAAGGGGTATATTTTAAATTATTAAGTCACTCTTAGTGACTTTTTATTTGCTCATACCCTATGGTGGAACTAATATCTGTACAAACTTCTACCTTGAATATTCCATTATCAACTTTGAAGTTACTTTTGCAGACTTTGGCTTCTTTCCCTTCTTATCTAGAATTACCAATAGTTGCAAGTTTATCTCCTCAAGATTTATCACTTCCTTTTCCTTTGGAGTTATTTGAAACACTAACCAAAGTGAGAAATATATATTAATGTAGGTATCTAAATGTGATACCATATATAATTGATCATTCCTCACCACCAACTTTTGAGAAGGAACCCTCTAGGCCTCAGTCTCTTTTTGGATCTCTTTGTCAAAAACCTTTTCAACATGTCTCTCAATTTCTGATTCTTTCTCCCTGTCATCTTCCTTCTCTTTCATTGCATAGTTTTTAATTATTACTTCATATTCCTTTATTTTCAACATCTTTCTCTATCACTAACACCTTTTCTCTCTCATCTTATTTTATTGTTTCAACCTATTTCACCTTTTTAGCAACTATTTATTTCCTTTTATACCTCAACTAATTATTTTTAATTTTCTTGTAGTTCATCCTAAAATGGGGTTATCTCCTTTATGGTGATCACTTTTTTGGTATCTGTCTCAATGGTGGGTCACTTTGTTGCAGGTAGAGGAGGTGGAGAAGATGGAGTAGGAAGAGGAAGAAACTTTTTTGAATGGATTTCTTAGGAGCTTTAGTGATATGAAACTTATGAGATGAAATGAGTATTGATGGATCTATGATATTTGTAATGGAATTTGGAATAGAAGGAGTGGTAGAAATACTATGAATAGTAGTATCAATAGAAGAGACCAATGGTGGAGTAAAAAAAACTAGATGTATTACCTCTTTTTCCTTTACTAATAAATAAGTATCATCAATATTCCTTTTGAACTTTATTTTCTTTGTAGGCACTCATATACTTTCTCCTTGTACTATTTCTTATCTCTTTTGACCCATACGAGTAATCTCAATCATCAACTCCTTCATATAGTAGCCCCTTTTAAGAATCTAGGTGGAAGTCATTGCCAAAACATTTAAAGTTTTATCAGGAATAGTTGTATCATGATATTTGTGAAAAATGATTATTGCAAGTGGGAATTATCCCCTCCTGCTACATGAACAACATTTCTTATGATATATCCATCATCTTCCATATCCTCAGGGATGGTGGCTAGATCAAAATCATGAATTTGATCCATAGTCAATCTATTATTATCTCTTCTTCTCACATCAAATTCATCTCTGTATTTAGTCCAAAAAACCTCAAGTGTTGGAATATACATTTATTCTAGAGAAACTATATTTTGAGCCAACCCTATACAATCAAAATTAGCTCTATCCTCAAAATCTGTTTGGGTGTAATGATGGTACATCTCTTTCTATACATTCCTATCCTTGTAAATACTTGGGAAATGATAGTGACCAATGACAATGGCAAATTTGATAGCTAGATGGTGAGATTTTGATTGCTAATCATGTATCTCAACAAGCTATCTACGTAATTCCATGAGAATTGACTTGTCACTTGGGTATATAGGTAATTTGATAGGTGTTCCTGATAAACCTCCCATTTTTATGTATGTAAAATCAAGGAACTAAATTAAAATGCAACCATATTATGATATTATATCTCATGCTTTGTCTGATACTCTTTTATGCTTCAGAACCACATTCAATTTGCAAATGATTTCATAAAATAACCCATCATTTACTATAATATAATGTTTGTAGTACTCTAAAATAACCAATTGAAGATAATACTCATATATTGGTGTAAATGTTAGTGTGCCTTTTTTACTAGCCTTGAAAAGGCTCCACTTGAAGCTGTTGCATACACTAGATGAGAAGTCATTTTGAAATAGAAATTTTATAATAAATTCCTTAGCTATTGATCCATATTATCACTTATTATTCTTGCCCACTCAATCTTGGTAGAGTTTTAGGTGATATCAATGGTTATAATATAATCATACATCTAAGTTGATAAATATTTGGCATTCATATCTCCATTGATTTTTCATATTAATTGAATGATGTCATCTACTTTTTGAATGAATTCTGATCTTACTATCTACTTTGGGAAATTTTAGGATTGTTTCTCTTTTTTCAAGTAATATGTATTCATTATCTTAATGCATTCTCATGTCTTTATTTCGCATTGCTTATTAACTTTCTCCATTGTCACATCAATTAATTTTTGTGATGTTTTGATATTTATATAGTAGTTGAGATATTAAACATCCAATCTTATAACTACATTTTTATTAGCATCTCTCATAACCCTAGTAAGGGATTCATAGTACTTGGCACATGTTAGCATAAATTTAGTAAGTTGAGTGAAGTTTGGGAAAGCTTGAGATTTAGAATTACAATACTAGTCATAGCATGCATGAGTGGAGTCTTCGTTATGGCCTTGTATATCTCTTATAGTTCAGTCCTATACACATGCCCCATGTCTACATCACTTATCTCATTTATCTTAGAAATGATGCTTGATTCAATTATGTATCCCTTATATTAATAATTCATCTTGAGCTCTTATGATTAAACTCTCTTAGATTTTGTTTTCCTTTCCTACTTTGTTCTAAAATATCTTTAAGTGCCAACTCTGAGACTTCTTAAATTTGTGTTGTTTGTACTTCTGCTTCATCTACTTCTTATAATCTTCCTAATCCTTCTGATCCAAACATTGGCTCTAACTAATTCTGAAGAACCTAATTAGTGATTTTAAACACTTAGTAGTTTCTCCAATTACTTTTTAAAAAGATTCAACTTGTTTTTATTATAGTATATCTAATCAATTTTTAATTTTTATGTAGCATAAAGTCTTGAAAATCCTTAAGTATCTCATATTTAAGCAATAGGGTTTCAAACCCCTAGGTTGATCTAAAAAATGCACAAGTCTTCAGTGTCTAAGAACTTGAGTAGGTCATAAGGAGTATGCATATACAACTTCAAGTTTTTGCTAGCTAGTGACTTTGAGTTTACCTTACTAAGCTACTTGAACTCAAAAACTTGAGTAAGTAAGCATGGGGAAAAAATCTAAGTAAGTCTCCACTAGTGTTCTAAATGTTTTTTGGGGTTCAAGACATTTGGTTTGATAGGAGAAGAAACTATATTCAATAAACCTAAAGTAAATAATGGGGTATAGGAAGCCTAGGTAAGTCATCTCTTTAAAGATCAGGGTTTCCAAGATCAATTACTTAGGATTGGAAATTTGAGTAAGCAATGTTAGGAAAACCAGGTGGGCAAAATGTTTAGCTATTAGGGTTTTTATAGAAGGTTAAATTTCATTGGGTTTTCATGCATGTTTCAAACATGATAAATGATTATGAATATAATTATAGGTTTCAAAGCATCTAATCATGCTTGAAAAATAAAGGTAGAACTAAACAAAATGAGATAAGACAAAAAGAAAATCCATGGTAGATAAGGAAAATTGTAGAGAGAAATAAAAAAGAGAAAGATGAACATAAAGATATAAAAACCACATGGATGAGATCCACCTACCTTAGGTGAAAATTGGTCAAAGTGAAATTAATCAAATATGTTCAAAATTCTCAAATTATGTAGCTTGGGGTTTGTAGGCTTCATTACTTGGTCTAAGAACTTTACTACCAGGTAAAAAATGAGGTGGCTCTTCTAATATTTATATAAATGACAATGCATTAATGATGAGTTTGGGAAAGGCCACATAATCCCTTGACCTTTTTATTGGGATTTTTTAACTACTTTACTTGATTTTAGCATTTGAAGTAAAGCACTTTCATAAACCTAACTTTGTCTAGGTCGATGAGTAGCTTAGGTTTAAAAACCTGCATTACTTTTACTTGAGACTTTATGCAATTAAAATAATATCAAAAACCCTATTTACTTTGAGTAATGCTTGGTGGGTTTATGGGATTAATTTTCTTGGATTTGGTAATGAAGTAAAGTTTCTTGATAACTTTGTTTTGGACTAGGAAGAGTAATTTGGGTTTATGGGACAACTCTAATTACTTTAAAATAAGTAAAGCAATTTGGAGAACTTAATTTGCATTATAAATGAGCCAAATCACTTTATATTATTTGATCTACTAGAGTATATGAGTAAATGGATTCTTAGTGATGGATTTAGGAAAAAAAATTCAACCCCATGGATCAATTAGGAACAATTGGGGAAAGAAAGAAAACGGACATAAAAACTACTAAAACTAAGGTTTTATTAGAAGGACTAGCTTAGCAAGGAAAATTGACTCATATAAGAAAAAATACAAAATTTTCAATAGGAGTTAAATAGGAGTACCCTAAAATTTCAAGTGTGGAATTTTTGGAACACCAATTGGATTCGACTAGGGCCATCTTTATTTCTATCTTAAAGAATGAAACAAGGGTGATATCTTAGTATCTTTGGTTTCACATCTTAATTATTAGGTATAAAATATTTTCAAAAACTTTGTCAAAAAAGCTACAAAATAGGTAAACAACATGAAATAAAAAACAAAACTAAAATAAAGATTGAAAATTTTATTTATATACATACAGGTATTGCCCTGTTACTCAAGCTTTGTGAATCTTTAAGTGTTGTCCATTGAATAGCAGTGGTAGTGTAATCCCATCTTGATAAGATAGGATGAATTTATCTTTTTAAAAATTTCTTTTTATAGTAAAGGGACCTTTCCATAAGGAGTCAAATTTTCCATGCTTCCCCTTTTTTTCATTATATTTATCCAAGAGGAAGACTAAAAACTGCCTATCCCAAGCCTTCTAATCAAAGATCTTCTTTACTCTCATTTTGTAATTAGCCAACCAGTCAACAACCTGAACACAAACTTCTTGTAGTTTAGTGAGAAACATGATTCTCTTATCTAGTGAATCTTGATAAGTAACATCTTCAATGGCCTTGGATAATTGCAAGGTAGGAAACTCTACAGTTATCAGTATCTCAACATGTATTCCATATAAAAAATGAAAAGTAGACATTCCTATGGATTTCTTCAGGGTGATCTTATCATCCCAAAGTTCATAAAATAACTTATTATACCATGTTTATTGATTATTATCCACCAACTTATGAATGATGGTCATCAAGTTCTTATTGCTTGATTCAACATGACCATTTCCTTGAGGATAGTGATTTGAAGCATGAACCAAGTCTATTACATATGAGTAACATAACTCAGTTAATTATACTAAAGAAAATTTGGATGCATTGTCTATTGCAATATTATGTGGTACACCAAATCTCACTACAATATTATCTTTGAGGAAGTCACATATAACCTCAAAAGTGGCATGTTTAACAGGAATGGTTTTCACCCATTTGCTGAAATAATTAGTGGTAGTCAGAACATAGCAATGTTTAGAACTTGATGAAGGATTAAACATACCAATAAAGTTCATGCCCCATTAATGGAAAGGTTCATCTATAACAACTAGTTTTATAGGAAAGGCTAACAACTTGAGTTTCCTATAAAATAGTGACATGATTGACAATTAATAAACTAATCTAAAGCATCCTAAAATAGAATAGGCTTGAAATACCTTGTTCATAAAATTTTATGTGTTGTGACTCTAGATGATAAGTGACCTCTACATTCTTTGTCATGAAATTTCTCTACTAGTATTTTTTGTTTCTCCTTGTCCACATAGTGAAGGAAAACACCATTTATTCCTATTTTGTATAAACAATTATCTCAAATGACATATTCCTTTGACTTTATATTGATGGTACACTTTTATTTACATGTTAGATTAGTTGGGCATTCTCCATAAGTCAAGAAGTCATTAGTTTTGATATACCATTCATCAATAAGATCAATAAACATCACCATGGGTAATTATCCATCTAATTTAGTTTGGTGTGAAGATGTTGCCATATCTATGTCATCAAATTTTTTCTCTGTCATCAACTAGCATAAACCTCTTCCTCTCACTAGATTTATAGGTTTTATATCAAGATAAAACTCTTGCACCTTAGATACCCAAGTACCTCTTACTAATCCCATCTCCTACTATGTTAGAATTGACTTGACTACCATATCATGTACATAAACTTTAGTATGTGAAGATAAAATGTAGTACCTCAAAAATTTACATTCTTTGAATATAGAAAAACATGTTTCTCCATCGATGAATAGCTTAGTTATAATTTTTTCAATGGCTATCTCATGAAAGCTATAGTGGATTCAATTTCTTCATCATTATTTTACATAATTATAGATGATAGGGTATGCTCAGAATAATTATAGTAAAGAATGAATTATTTATTGAAATCAGGGAAAACTAACACTGGGGCTTTAACTATATCTTCTCTAATTCTTTAAAATTCCAACTTTCCTTCAACATTCCATTTGAAATCTTGTTTCTTTTTCATCATATCAAAGATGTGGTGAGTCAACTCAAAAAAATTAGGAATGAATCTTCTAAGAAAATTTACCTTATCAAATATGAGTGCACTCCTTTCTTAGACATAGGCATAGGTAAACTTTGAATATCTTTGACTTGCTCTAAATCAATTTTGATCCCCTCTTTTGAGAATATATAGCCAATGATTTTTCATTTAGTCACAAAAAATATTTATTTCTTTGAATGTAAGTAAATTCCATGTCTCCTGCATTGGATAATAACTTCTTCAAGATAAGCTAGGTGATTACCTCTTTGCTTAGAAAAGACTGTCAAGTCATCTAGGTATACCAAAATACTTTTTTTATTTAAATGGGAAAATTATAGATCCATTTCTTATTGAAAGGTTTCTCCAACATTAATAAGCCAAAAAGGCATCTTTTATAAGCAAACATTCCCCATGGCATTGTAAAATTTATTTTGTATTGATCCTCCTCAGCTAATTTTATCTGATTATATCCTAAAAATACATCCAACATGGATAACATCTTTGAACTTGTAACTACTTTGAAGGTGTGATCCATAATGGGTAATGGATAATTGTCTTTTAGAGAGGCTAGGTTTAGATTACAAAAATCAACACATAAGCTTATTTCCCCATTTTTCTTTCTTACTAGAAAAATATTGGTTAACTATTCTGAATGATGGATTAGATAGATGATCTTTACATCAAGAATATTTTTAATTTCAACATAGATAGTAATTAATATATTTTGGTTATGGTGACGTAGCTTCTAATTGAAAGGATTCACCTCTATCTAGAGTGGAATTTAGTGTTGTACCTCATCCAGATGGAAGGATCTGAGGTATTTATAGGACCAAGAAAAAACATTAATGTACTTTGTGAGAATCTTGATGAATTATTCCTTTTCTTATTGAGAGCATCACTTGCTAATGTTGACCTTCCTAGGCTCTTCATCACTACCTAGATTAATCTTCTCTACTTCCAAAGAAGAAGTATCACCATACTCTTTCTTATTCTTCTAAAATTAATCATGTTTATTGAAGATTTGTTCTAAGGAAACTAACCATTTAGGAATTTTATTTCCTTTCATCTAAATTATATCTTGATTATGAGTAAGTTCAGGATTAGTTATACCTATTACTGTCTCACATGGATGTAACTACTTCTTTCAAATCACAATCCTTCAAAGTTATCTTGTTGCTCAAAAAACACAACTATTTTCTTATCAAGGTTTAAAACTTTCTAGTATTCAACATTATTTGGGACCTTTGGATGGTGGACCATCTCTATTTTATAATTAAATTCTCTAAAAAATGTTGGTTATTACCTAGGCTTGAGTAAATATGTAATAATATCAAGTGAATTAGTTCTATAATTTTAATCTCATGGAACTGAGTTAATTAAGAAATTATAAATTTCAAGTGTGACACTCAAAACCTAGTCATAATATTATTTTAGGTTTTCTTTCTTCACCTAATACTGGCCTCTAATTTGTGTCACTATCAATTCAACATCTCCTTGAGCTTTAAGAACCCTAAATTCTTTCTCCATTGATTGTTCAAGTCCAAGCAAAAGTGCAACATATTTATCTATATTATTAGTGTTTTCAAACTTGAGTTTTTAATAATAAGGAAATATTTCACCATCTAAGGATATCAATATTTCCCCTACACCTAAACCAAGAAAACTACAACTATCATCAAAATCTAACATCTATATCCTATGTTTTTCTTCTTCATCCTCTTGTTCTCAGGTTTACTTTCCTACTTAAGGGTAGTAAACTCCATGGTTATATTATTTGGAAAGGATGTGTGACCTTAGATCATTAGATTTGGAAACTATGTATTTGGATTTCTTTTCAAGCTCTAAATTTTGATTCACTCCTTTGATTGGAATGTGGGCACATGACTAGTCCATCTTTAATTTTCCACCTCTATCTTTGTAAAAGTTTCTACTTAGTAACATTCCATATGAAATATAAATGTATATTACTATAATTATAAATTTGAGTCTTTTATCTAGAAAGGTTATCAAAATGACTTGAGCTTCTTTGATCTATCCAATCATGGGAACTTATATGTATATCAAGTAACATCTACCTATTATCTTTATCAAAGTGAGACCAAGAGCATCACCCACCTTAGCTATCATAATATTATTTAAGTCTCCAAAGTCCAAAATGTAGTTGCTTAACTTAAAACCATTAATCAGAAGAGATAAATGAAATGGTTCTATGCTTTTAGTTGTAAAAGTGGGTGTGGATGAAGTAGCAGTAACATTATTCTAGGAAGGAAAATGTTTGGGAGTAGGTAAGATACCTCTAGAGGTATTGGATAAATTATTTAACCCTTTTCTTTTCACATATTTGATCAATCTATGAAATTGATCTGGGTAAGATCTTAAGCACTTAGCTTTTGACATTTTGTTTTTGGTTTTCTTTATATAATCAATTATATCAAAAGAGGGAATGGAGATATATATAATAGGATTAGCCTCAGTAGCATGAGTTATTGGTTTTCTTTATAGAGCAATCTATTGAACTTGAAAATAAAATCATGCATGTTTTCATGTCTTTCTTTCTTGAGCTATGTCAATTGTGTAAGCAGTATATGTGCATCTTTAGTAGCTTTAAATATATTATGAAATTAATCATGCATATTATCTCAATTGGTTATGGTGCCCAAAGTTAAATGGTAAAACATTCTATAGCTAAGTCATGTAGAGTCTCAACAAAAATTCTAATAAAGACATATTCATCTAGATTTTGTTTACCATCACCAATAAATTTAGGAAAATTATTTCTTGATCCTTTTAGCAAGTCATGTAGAGGAGGAGTCAAATTTAAAAGACCAATTACCCCCCCCCGCCCCCCCCCCTCCCCGCCATGTGACAAGAATTGGTAATGTCATTTTTATAGGGATGAGAAACTATGGACTTATAGGTTTGATTATTCCTAAGGAATTATGTTGTAACTTATTCTTAGTAGTTGGTGTCTATCTCATAGGTGAGAGACTCATTCTTTGTGTTTTATCTTGAACAAGAAAACTAAAATTGAACCACTTTTGTAGTTCAAAAAATTCATCTGTTTGGCCTTGATCTCTCCTTGATCTTGTAAACGGTTGATTTTTTAGTTTAGAATGCAAAAATTCCTTTGAGAATTATGCTTAGCAACTTTAATTTATAAATAAAGACTTGGGAGGTGATCTACTCAACATGCAACAAACTTAAAATAATCTAGGCATAGAACAACAAGTGGATTTCAAGCATGTAACAAGCTATTATAAGGGGTATGTTTATTAATAATAAGTGAACTTAATCTCAGTAAAGTGCTAAAAATGGACAGATGCATTTTACTCAGCATGTACCTCTTTGTATAGTAGTTTGAGAATATTGGGATTGTTAAAGACTCAATATCACACTGTGTTAACTTAAATCGATTTAAACAACCTAAAATTAATTCTGGGAGTTAAACTCTTAGGTCCCTATTAGAGTCATTAAAAACTATTGGCTAGATATTTTGTAAGTACTCAAAATTAACTAAGCAGTCATGGGATTAAATCCCATTTATTTAATAGTGAAGATCCTATCCATTTATATCTATATATTTATTTTTAATTACAACTTACATTTATTCACAAAGTATACAAATTATGTGCAAGTTATTCTCATTAGGGGTATTACTTTAATCGCTTCATTCATGATTCATAAAAAATATATTTTGCAAAAAGTAAGCAACTAGTTCTAGGAATGTCAATGGAGTTTTAGATAGATAAAATAATAGAAAAAAGACTATAATGTTTGAGAAAGGAAAGAAATAAGCGAGATGCACTTCACAATAAATAGTTTTTTAGAGTCTATTGCATACATGAAAATAGATAAATATATAGTTGTGATAAAAAATTTAGCAAATGATTGAGAAAGTAATGAATTCAATTTGGATAAATAGATAACATAAAGTTTACCATTTTATCTTCATAGAATGCACATAATGATTCACTCAGACACAAAGTTATCTAGAAAAAAACACTTCCTTTTTATTCACTTTCTAACATAATTCAAACAAAATTATCCATATATCTAAACACAAAGTTTTATTTTTTTTAAACTTTCCCATACAAAGGTTAAAATTGTTCACTTGAAAAAAATATCATGCATAAGCACATAGGCCTACACTTATATTTATACAAAAATAGAGGACAAAGATAAATGGGAGTCAACTTCTCCAATTCCAATGTGTTGCACTAAAATTTGAAGGCTATTGAGTGGCATCTTCCTTTAATTTCTCTTCAATGGCATGCAATAGTTGATGATGGGTGGTGATGTTTAGTCTCCTTGTTTAGATTAAACACCAACTCCTTGCATGATATGAAAAAGTAGCTCTAGTAATCTATTTTTACAAAATGACTTTAAGTAATGGAATTTTATCCAAATTACTTAAGTCTTTGAATTTTTCAAAGTAATTTTACTTTAAAAATAATTTTTCCAATGACATCAATTTACAAAGTAATTACTTGAAACAAATTTACTTATAGTATAGTGGAGAAAAGAAAAGAAGAAAATTGAAGAAGATGAAAGGAAGAAGTCTCTTATTAAACTTGGAGAAAACATCTAATCCAATTCATGAACTTTTTCTATGCATTTATCTTTGTAATTAATGTGTTGAGACATCATCTAATGTATCGTTGAATCATCTAGCTTACCAAGTTCTTGTCTTTATTTTTCAAATCTTAGCATTTATTTTTCTAATCTTTTGTAATGAGGTTTTACCTTTTCAATCCTTGCCTCAAATCTTATTATTTATTGTTGATATTTAATTAACTCCTTGATAGATTTTTCTATGAAAGGGGTTGTAGCTTTGTTCATCAGTTTATTTAATTATTCATATCGATGATCGAATGTCCTTCGAACATTGTTAGACCAGATACTATTAAGACCAAATAGGGAATCTTCTAGATTTGTCTTTGAAATATGTGTTTCTTCTTCTAAATTCATCATTTCCTCACTCATTGCTTATATAATATTCATAAAAAAATATAGGAGATACTCCTCTTGTTTTATTTTATTTACAGATTCATTGGGAGGAATATTTTATTTAATCAAAGTTTTCTCATTCAAATTACCTATTGTCTATAGGATTTCCTATTGTAACTCAAAAATCCATTTTATAGCTCAATCTATTTCATCATTGTCTTGAATTTTTTTGATTTATTCAAAATATCAGCCTAGCCATTTAGAACACTAGGGAAGAGCCTATGAGAATTTTTATGCATCTTATCAATCCTATCATTAACTATTTTTGCCTTATCTTTAGTCTCTTCTACTTTTGTTATCACTTGCTGGACAATTGAATCTCCTAAAATAATATATTGCTATGGAACTGATCTATCAAATTTTACTATTTTTTCACATAAATGTGCATTTTATTCCTTAAACTTGACTTTGGTAGCCTTTTCTTAATCCAACTTCTTAAAGAGAGTATTTATCAAATTCTAAGTATCTTGTTTTAATCCCTTAGTGGTAACATATCCAAGGGGTACCTTAGAAATTGTTAAGTCACTTTCAATGACTTCTCCTTTGCTCATCCCCTATGGTGGAACTACTATCTATAACAAAATATTCCTTTAAGATTCAATTATCAACTTTGAATTTTATTTTTTAGAACTGAGCTTCTTTCCCTTCTTATCTAGACTTCTCACTAGTTGCAAGTCTATCTCCTCAAGATTTATCACTTCCTTTACCTCTAGAGTTGTTTGCAAGGCTAACCAAGATGAGAAATAAGTATTATCAAATGTATATAAATGATTTACCACTTTTTTTTGGTTGTTTCTCACCACTAACTCTTGACAAAGAACCTTCTGCACCTCATTCTCTTTCTAAATCTCTTTTTCTAAAACATTTTCAACATGTTTCTCAATTTCTGATTCCTTTTCCCTATCATCTTCCTTCTCTTTCCCTACCTCTTTTTCAGTTATTAATTCACTTTCCTTTGGTTTTTGAACATCCTTATCTATCACTACCACCTTTTATCTCTCAACTTATTTTCTTGTTTCAACCTCTTTCAACTTTTTAGCAACTACTTCTTCATTCTCCTTCTCTACCATTACTACTTATTTTTAATTTAATTGTAGTTCATCTTGAGATGGGGTTTTATCCTTTGTGGTGATTAATTTTTTAGGATCCTTCTCAATGGCGGGATTCATTTTTTAAGGTAGAGAACATGGAGAAGAATGTGGAGAAGATAGAAGAGGAGGAGGAAACTTATTTTGAATGGATTTCTAAGGATCTTTGGTGCCATGAGACTTAAGGGGTGGCATGACTACTAATGGATCTATGATGGGTATAGTGGAATTTATAATATAAGGAGTGGTATAAATAGTAGGAATAGTAGTATCAATAGAAGAGACCAATGGTAGAGAAGAAATAATTAGATGTATTGGGTCTTTGTCCTTTACTATTGAATAGGTATCATCAATACTCTTTTTGAACTTTATTTTCTTTGTAGGCACTTGACTAGTTTCTCCTTGTAATATTTATTTTCTCTTTTAACCCAAATGAGTGGTATCATTTATCAATTCCTTCACACAATATCCTTTGTTAAAAATCTAGGTGGAAGTCATTGCCAAAACATTAGAAGTTCTACTAGGAATAGTCTTATCATGATCTTTACCAAAAATGATTATTGGAAGTGGGGCATTATCCTCTCTTATTGCATGAAAATAAACACTCATGATAACTCCTTAATCTTCCATATCCTCAGGGATGGTGGCTAGATCAAAATCATGAATTTGATCCATAGTCAATCTACTATTGTCTCTTCTCACATCAAATTCATGTCTGTAATCAGTCCAAAAATACTGAAGTGATACGATATTCATGTATTCTAGAGAAACAATATTTTTATCCACAATACTGAAGTGATACAATATTACATCTCTTTCTATACAATCCTAGCCTTGTAAATTCTTGGGAAATGATAGTGACCAATGACAATGGGAAAGTTGATAGCTGGATGGTGATATTTTAACTAAAAATCATGTAGCTCAAAATTTTATCTACATAATTCCATGAGAATCCACTTTTCACTTGGGTATCTAGATAATTTGATAGGTGTATTTGAAAAACCTCCCACTCTGATGTATGTAAAATCAAGGAATTGAATGAAAATAAAACAAAATTATGAAACTATATCCCATCCTTCATCTGATACTCTTTTGTTCTTTATAAAAAAATTCAATTTACAAATGAGTTCATAAAATAACCCATCATGTACTATAATATAATGGTTGTAGTAATCTAAAAAAACTAATTTAGGATAATACACATATATTGGCATAGAAGCTAGTGTACCTTTTGTTCTTAGCCTTGAAAAGGCTCCACTTGAAGCTATTAAATACACTAGATAAAAAATAATTTTGACATCAAATTCCTCTAATACATTCCTCAACTATTGATCCATATTGTCACTTATCATTCTTTCCCACCCAATTTTGGAAGAACTTTCGATAACATCAATGGTTATGATACAAGAATACATTCAAAGTGAGAAACATTTAGCATTCTTATCTCCATTGATTATACATAGTAATTGAATGATGTCATGTACTTCTTGAATGAAGTCTGATCTTACTATCTACATTGGGAACCTTGAGGATTTTTTCACTTTCTTCAAGTAATATGTATTCATTATCTTAATTCATTTTGATTTTTTAGTTTCCCATTTCTTATTATCTTTCTTCATTCTCACATAAATTAATTTTGGTGATTTTTGGATATTTAGACAATAGTTGAGATATTGAACATCCAATCTTGTAACTACATTTCTATCAACATCTCTCACAACCCTAGTAAGGAAGTCATAGTACTTGGTACATGTCAGCACAAATTTAATAAGTTGAGCTAAGCTTAGGAAAACTACAACTTGAATAATTACACTACTAATCATAGCATGCATGAGTGGAATCTTAGATATGGCCTTGTATCTCTCTAATTATTCAATCACAGACACATGCCCCATATCTATATAACTTATTTTAGCTAGCTTATAAATAATTCTTAATTCAATTAGGTATCATTTATATTCTTACTTCATCTTGTGATCTTATGATTTAACTCTCTTAGCTTTTTCTTTTCCTTTCCTACTTTGCTCTATAATCTCTTCAAGTTCCAACTCTAGGATTTCTTCAATTTGTGTTTTTTGTACTTCCACTTCAACTACTTATTTTTCAAATCTTCCTAATCCTTCTAATCCACACATTAGCTTTGACTAACTCTAATGAACCTGATAAGTGATGTTAAACACTTAATATTTAAAAAGATTCAAATTATTCTTATTATAGTACATCTAAGCAAGCTTTAAGTTTTAAGTAGAAAAAAATCTTGAAAATCCTCAAGTAACTCATATTTAAGAAATAGGGTTTCACAACCTTGGGTTGATCTAAAAAATTCACAAGTCTTAAGTTTCTAAAAACTTGAGTAGGTAATAAGGAATATGCATAAACAACTTCAAGTTTTTTCTAGCTAGTGACTTTAGATTTACCTTACTAAGCTACTTGGACTCAAAAACCTAAGTGAGCATAGGGAAGAAATCCAAGTAAGTCTCAAGTAATGTTCTATGAATTTTTTAGGTTTCAATACTCTGGGTTTGATAGGATAAACAAATACATTCAAAAAACTTGAAGTAAGTAGTGGGGGATAAGAAACATAGGTAAGCTATCTCTTTGAGGATCAAGGTTTCCAAGGTTGGTTACTTAGGATTGGAACCCTGAGTAAGTAGTGTTAGAAAACCCAAGTTTTGATAGAAGGTTTGATTTCACTTAGTTTTCATGAAAGTTTCTAACATGATAAATGACTATGGGTATAATTATGGGTTTCAAAACATCTAATCAAGCTTGAAAAACAAAGGGGATAAACCAAATAAAATGAGACAAGAAAGAAAGAAAATCCATGCTGGCAAAAGAAAATTGCAAAGAGAAATAACAAAGAGAAAGATGAACATTAAGCTATAAAAACCATATGGATGAGATCCACCTACCTCTGGCATAAATGGATAGAATTTAAATTAATAAAAGATAATATAAAGGCTCAAATTTTGTGGATTAGGATTTTTAGGCTTAGTTACTTGGTTGAACAACTTAACTTCTAGGTGGAAATTGAGGTGACTTTTCCAATATTTATATAAATGATGATGCATTAATGATGAATGTAGGAAAGGCCACCGAAGCCCTTAACCTTTTTATTGGTATTTTCAAACCACTTTACTTGATTTTAAGATTGTAATTAAATCACCTTCATAAACCTAACTTGGTCTAAGTCAATAAATAACTCAGTTTTGGAAACCCACTTTACTTTTCCTTGAGATTTTATGCAAGTAAATCAATTCCAAAAACTTGGTTTACTATGGGTAATTCTTGGTGGGTTTATGAGACTAATTTTATTGGCTTCAAAAATGAAGTAAATTTTCTTGATAAATATGATTTGGACTAGGCAGAGTAATTCTAGTTTATAGGACAACTCAACTTACTTTCAAGTAAGTAAAGTAGTTTGGAGAACCCGATTTGCATTATAAATGAGCTGAAGAACTTTAGATTCTTTGATTTTCTATAGGAGATGAGTAAATGGATTCTTAGTGATGGATTTAGGAAAATATTTTCAACCCTCTAGAACAATTAGGAGAAATTAGGGAAAGATAGCAATTAGACACAAAAAATACTAAAAACTAAGCTTTTATTTACAGGACTAGCTTAACAAGGACAACTAACTCACATAAGACAAAATACAAAATTTTCAATAGGGGTATCACAAAGTTTTAAGTGTATAATTTTGGGGACACCAAAACTCATAAAAAATATTTTTAGTATGCAAACTAGAATTAATATGATGTTAAACATCATAATACATTGAATGTTTAGCTGGTTTCCTATAACAATAAGTGGTGCATGTGTGATTGATTTTCCCATAGAAGAGTTAGACCATTAAAAAGTATCTTTTACTAATATAAATTTTTATATATTTTAAAACAAATTTAATAGTATAATTATGTTCAAGTCATATCCAAAACATGTTTTGGATATGGTTCATGATTACAATAAAAAAATTATTATTTTTATTGCATATCTTATATTAGGTGATACACTTGTTTTATATTTCCAAAATTGTATGTATTTTATTGGATCAAATATAGCCTTTTATTCCTTGGGAGTCTAACAGAGAATGACCAAAATCTATTCTTATCATCAAAATAAAGTCTCATATGTATCCCAATTGCTTTCATTGTTTGATTCTTTTTTATATTCAATGCTTTGCTTATTTTTATAATAAAACATTTACTTTGTATTTGAAAATGTACAATACAAGACTTAATAACATGTTGGGTAGGATTAACATCTTTGGTGTGTTTCTCCACACATTTTTTATGGTATGCACTATGTAAATTTTCAATAATTGCCTTATCTTTACCATAAATATTAGATGTTCTTATTCTTAGGGTGTTCATTGTAGGCCTCATCTTAAGCAATTTCATCAGATTAAAAAATAATTAACATCTTTGAGATTTTTTTTAATTTTTCAAAGTTTCAATCCTAATATCATAGTTATAAATTTTGTTACACATTGGTTTAGAAAAAAATCATAAATTTTAATAAAATACATGGGTCTTCTTGTCAAAATCTAAGGAGGCATTCACAGTGGTAAAAATGGTTGATTTGGTGTTTCCATATTATTATCTTCATTAGTAGTTTATTCATTAAATTATGTTCCCATATTGTTAATTTCATAAATCAATGTTTGCATGAAATTTTATTTATTATTAGAGGGTAAATCATCATTCGTATTATAATTATCACCAATTATTAAAAACCATAAAATTTGAATTTGGACTGCATTATAATTTTGTATACTATTAGAATTGATAGTTGGACTTTAAAAAATTCGTATACTATAATAATTAGGTATATTATCATTATTAATTTCATCATTATGTGTGACATTAAATTCATTAGGGATAGTAGACTTACTTGCATGAATTATTCACATTAATTTCTTTTGTTTTTATATCATTGATTATAATTCCTATATCATTTTAGACATTGGCTCCTTCCCACTTGCACAATTTCTATCACCCATGAATGTTATGTACCTAAGGATATGATATATTAATGTATATGGGTTGATGGATATGCTGACATGTGGAACACATCCCCTTAGTTAGTCATATGGGACTAATATATAAGTAATGGAGTAACTTGTGGAATTAGTGTATGGGGTAATGGTCAGCCTACTTTGGGATTAGGAGGTTACCCATCCATTATTATTTAGAGGTATATATAAAGATATATAAATTCAACACAATATATATTTGTATACCAAGATGTATAAATATTCAATATATGAAAAATACCCTTAAGGTAAGGCAACACCAACAATACTCCTTTAGGAAGGAATAACTCCATAATGTGTCTTTAAGGGGACAAACTCCAATATCCTATTACATTTGAAGACTCAATGATTACTTGGTATATTTACAATGCTAATCATCTCTTTTATATATACCTCTAATGAATGGGTAACCTCCTAATCCTGATGTAGGCCAACCATTACCTAATTCACTAATTCCACAATTTACTTCATTATCCTAATCTATTGGACCCATATAACTAACTAAGGGGGATGTGTGCCACATATCAACATCTCCATTAACCCATATACATTAATATATCATAGCCATAGGTACATAGCAATGATTAGATAAAGTTATAAACTTTTGAGGGTGGAGATAATGATTACATTATTGAAAATAGACTTTTATTTTTTAATACCAAGTGGGGACAATGATCAAATTAATAAAAAACATATTTTAACTATGTACTAAACCATGAGTAAACAAATTTATCTAATTTTTAGGGTGGAGATAGTGATTAAATCATTAAAATTAAAAATCACATTGTGTTGAATGAAATAGATTAGAGTATCCAGGAGACATAATTCTTGATGTGAAGAAATGACATTGGTGAATGTACATTTTTATTATCCATAGTAAAACATACATGTTAGTAATATGTACATCATAAAATAACTTAAATTTTATTTTATGTATACATTACTTAAAATTTCACCCTAAAACTAATTACTAAACACTATAAACTTTAACTCTAAACTCTAAACCCTAAACCAATTAGGTTTACAAAAATCAATTTGGCCCAAATCACATCACCAATTACTTAGGTTAACTAATTGGATCAATTTATGATGAAATTGGGGCTAATTGAGGCCAAAATAATATTTTATAGTCATAAATAGGTTCAATAATCTCAAATTGGCCCTAATTGCCTTCACAATTGGACTTTATAACCTGGACCCTTTATCCTAAGCCCTAAGGCCTAAGCCTTAAACCATAAACCCTAAGACTTAAACCCTAAACAATAAATCATAAAAATTTAACCATAAACCAATATATTTATCCCAAATTAACATGTTTTAGATTAATAATTAGATACATTGGGCTCAATTTGGCCCAAATCACTTCACTGATTACTGTAATTAACTAATTAACTCAATTTGTGATGACATTGGGGTAAATTTAGCCCAAAATCACATCTTGTGGTCATAAATAAGTTAAATAAGCTCAAATTTACCCTAATTACATTTTAGATTATATTTTATACCCTAAATCATAAAAAAATATACATTAAACCCTAAGCCTTAAATCTTAAACCCTAAATCTTAAACCTAAACTCTAAACCTGACATTAATTGATTTAGACACAATAAACATTTTTTAGAGTAAGAATTAGTTTCAAAAGGACTAGTATGCCCCAAATCACATCATTTATTTCTTTAATTGACCAATTGGTTCAATATATAATGACATTAGGGCTATTTGAACCCAAAATCACATTTTCTAGTCATAAATAGGTTCAATGACCTCAATTTTTGCCCAATTACCTTCACAATTGGACCTTATACACTAAACCCTATCTCTTATCTCCTAAGCCCTAAAACCTAAAAAGTAAACCATAAAACCTAAACCATAAACTAATTGATTTAACCCTAATTAACATCATTTAGAATAAGAATTAGATTCAATAGAATTAATTGGCCCAAATCACATCACTGATTGCCCTAATTGACTAATTATCTCAATATGTGATGACATTAGGTAAAATTGAGCCATAAACGACATATTTTAGTCACTAATAGGTTTGAAAATATCAAATTGGCCCCAATTGCCTCCATGATTGGAGCTTATACCCTAAACCACAAACCATATACCTTAAATCATAATCCCTAATCCCTAAACCCTAAACCCTAAATTGTAAAATTTAAACCCTAAACCAATACATTTCACCCTAATTAACACCATTTAGATTAAGAATTATGTTAATAGGGATAAATTCTATCACATCAAATCATTAATTACCACATTTGACTAATTATTTAAATTTATTATGACATTAGCAATAATTGATCCCAAAATCACATTCTATAGTCACAAACAAGTTAAATACACTCAAATCAATCTCAATTTCCTTCATAATTAGACCTTAAACCCTACACCCTATAAACTATACCATAAACCTTAAATTATAAATCATAAACCCTAAGTTAATAAATTTATCACAAATTAACACCCTTTATAGTAAAAATTAGGTTCACATGGCTCAATTTGGCCCAAATTGCATCACTAATTTCCATAATTGACTTATTGGTTGAATTTGTAATGATATTTTGGAAACATGAACCCAAAATCACATTTTTTAGTCATAAATATTTTTAATGAGCTCAAATTGGCACTATTTGCCTTTGGAATTGGACCCTATACCCACCATAAACCATATACCTTAAACCCTAATCCCATATCTCTAAGCCCTAAATAATAAATTATAAACCCTAAATTAATCGATTTAGTCTAATTAGAATCATGTATGATAACAATTAGGTTTGTATGGCTCAATACACATTATCACATCATAAATTACCTTGATTGATTAGTTAGCTCAATTTATGATGACATTGGGATGAATTAAGCCCAAAATGACATTATATAGTCAAAATAGGTTAAAATATCTCAAATCAACCCTAATTACTTTTTAAATAGACCCTATACCCCAAGCTTGAATCCCTAAACCCTAAATCTTGAACCAACTATTTTAACCCAGATTAACATCCTTGAGAGTAAAAATTAAGTTTATATGGGTCCAATTTGGCAACAATCACAAATAAATCACTTTAAAATGTATGGATATTAAAATTAAATTTTTTCACACCACCACAACCATATAATCCATAAAAATATGCAATTTATTAATAATTTCAATGTTGAGAAATGTTGACAAGAAATGTTATCAACATTAAAAATACAATTGGAGATCACCACCTTAGAATCGTCATAGATGAAAATTGGCATTGAAACCATGTTAGTGGTGCCAAATAATCTCTATTTATACATTATTATCTTTCAGTTATTCCTTTTTAGGAGACATAACACCCTTTGTGGCCTTAATATGGTCTTTCCTTATATGGTAAAATTGCACTTTGAAAGGGAAACTTTGGACATACATCAAAATAAAATAGAAAATCATCTACAAAGTCAGAATAAAAATAACATTAATGAATATTCACTCTAATTTCATCCTAGATCACTTGCATAAAAAATAAGAGATGAATTTATGGTAGATGATTTAGTGATCAGCCTTAAAATGTTAATTTTATATAGTTAAGAGACATGCACTTGGCCTTCAATAGACATTTATACTTATGGGACCTCTAATTACAAATCCATAACAATTATCACATAATTATATTAAAATTGAATATGTTACCACCACCATAACCTTTTAATCCATGTATATACACATTTTTACAACAATTTTAGCATCAATAAACATTGATAATAAATGTTGTCAATATTCAAGCTATAGCTGGATATCTCCACCTCGAGTGCCTTGTGGTTGAAGAATATAGTACTAACCATTTAAAATTTACTGATTAACCTCTAATAACATTTTATTATCCTTGTATTATTACCGTTTAGGAGATAGATCACCCATTCTTACCTCAATAAAGTCTTTCCTACAGTGAAATTACCCTTTTTAAGGTAGGCTTTAGACATGTGTCAAATGAAAATAATACGTCATATACATGAAATAAAAGATCAATAATTTGAATTTAAAATACCTATAATTTAATCTTGGATCACTTTTATAAAAATAATAGATGAATTTGTTGTAGATGATTCAGTTATCAGTCTTGAAATGCTACTTTTATGTAGTTAAGAGATAAGTTCTTTGCCACCCATAGACATTCCCACTTTTGAGACCTATGAATTAAAATAAATCACTTTAAAAACATTTTTATATGAAAATTACATATTTTCCACCACTATAACCTATGAATACATGCATATATATGTTTTTTAAACAATTTTATGCATCGAGAAACATTGATTAGACAATGTTGTCAACATTCAAGGAACATTTGGAGATCTCCACGTTCGAGGCCTTGTAGATGAAAATTTACATAAAAACACATTTTTGGTGACTAATAACATATAGGAACACATTTTTTTCCTCATATTATACTTAGTTATGAGACAAATATCTCATTTTGGCCTTAAGAAGATTTTTCCCTATAGGGTAAAATTACATTTTTAAAGGATAACTTTACACATGCATCAAACATAAAATGCAAATATTTTACGAAAATTGAAAGAACATTGACATGTGTTTTGAATAAATATAATTTCACCCTTCATCAATTGTATTTAAAATATCATATGAATTTGTGTCATATAATTTAGGGATCAATCTGTAAATGTTACTTTTATGTAATTAAGAGACATGTTATTTGGCTTCAGTTGACATTTCCACTTCCAAGGTATATTATATAAAATGCATCACTTATAACACATTATAATATTTGAATTATATATGTTACCAACACCAAAAACTATGAGTCATTATGTATACATGTATTTACAATAATTTTGGTGTTAGGAAACATTGATAGGAAAGGTTGTCAACATTCAAGCCACAATTAGAGATCTTGACCTCCAAGCACTTGTGTCTAGAAAATGGTATGGAAACTTTGTTAATACTGATTAATAACCTATATTACCACATTATTGGATTCTTATTATGGATAGTTAGGATATGGATAACCCATTCTAGCCTTAATTTGGCCTTTCCCTATACAGAAAAACCATGAGTCACTTACATGACCAAAATATTCTCTTATCTTTGAGAATATATAATTATTTAATAAATTTTCTAAACACGTTAATTTTTAGTATAATTTGGTAAAAATAACCTATAAACTATACTTTATTATGTAACTAAATTTATTTATATTTACTACCTAAAAAATCAATAAAATTTGATAAAAATAAACACATTTACATTTGAAAACTCAACGTACCTTAGGATTTCAATCTAAGTAACCAATAGGATTGTATACACTCTTGAAAGTAACAATAATTTCTTCATGGTCAATCACATTAACCTCCCATAACATCTATTTTTATTACCTCCCTTGATATTTATGTAATTAAGTGATTTTTATGAGAATTAAATTTGAATATTGGACTATCTTCATATGTATTTCATAGTCTTCAAATGACCGTACATTTGAATTTTAGAGAAGATACAATCAAATCCATGTTCCAGTAACTACCGTAAACCTAATGGAATAGTAAATGTTTTCCCCATGTCCCCTCTTTGTTGTCATCATTTGTAATAACTACATAAACAAGACTTAAATCTCAAAACAAAACATGTTTTAACAATGATTTGTAAATATGTATGCCAAATTTAGTACATAACACATTATTTAAATTTTATTTCAGATATACCTTAAATGTAAAATTTCATCTTGTAGATGGCTTCACTAGATCAAATATATGGTCAATGTTATGTGATGATGTCATATTGGTAAATTATAATGTTGGTGGACCTTGATAACTAGACTTATAGGTATATAGATATATTCATCCAACCAATCTTGTGACTTACACTCTTTCCCTAAAAATTCCATGCATGCATAACATAAATATTCCATATGCCTCATATGAACTATCTAAGAACTTAGATTTGAACTAAAAAATGAGTAGAACTCACTCAATCTTATTATTACCACACTATTAATAGCTTGCCAATTATTATTATTCCATCAACTATAAATATATATGAACACTATATTTTTCATGAGAACCATGAAACATTTTCTTATTTCACCATTCAAATATGATTCTTACATATATCAAATCAGTGGTATCTTCCAACTTTAACTCCTCTCTTTCAAGTACACTTTCAATGCATGATCTTGCACCATCATGCTCCCATTTTCCATGGCATAGTTTACTAAAAATCCAAATGTATTGTATTCTAGTGGTCACATGAATCCTACTCAAATACTACAACATTTATGAATTCTTAAATTATGACATGCATTTATTTGACCAAATATAATTTTCATAGAAAGTAATGTTCCTTCCACTCAACTTTCTATATAACACATGAAAACAACCTTGCAGTTAATATGTATAATTTTTTTTATAATCAACTAAAAATAATTGGTACTCCCTTAATATTTTTTTATCATGTTCTACATTGTTAGGGGCATAAATATACAATATATGCATGAAAATATAAACTTGTATTAAACTCGTATTGAAATTTAGTACTATCACTAAAACTCTATTTATGGTTGCAATGTGTAATTATATAGAAAGTTAACTAATGAAATTATATTACCAATTGATAATATTTCCTTGATTATATTTAATTGATCATATAGCTATCAAACTCTATGTGTGGGCCTTACATACTAATAAATAATTTTCTCACTAAATTTGACCATAAACTTTGGAACATGTATTTGTTTTGTAACCAAATCACACCTTTTCGATTTATTTCCATATTTTAATTGATATGTCACATATTCATATTTACTAAAAATAACTAATTATTGTTAATTTTTATGCATACTAGACTCATTGGTACAATAAAATCAATTTTGGTGATCCACCACAAATGTTTCAAGTTCCATCCCAACATGTTGTGTTATAAAAAAGATTATCCCTATGGTCTTTCACAAAAAAATGGTTGGAATAAATCCCCTTGATAATTTTGATGGATATTCCATTCCACACTCATTAAAAATGTTTTTAGTATGCAAATTACAATGAACATGATGTAAAACATCATAATGCATTGAAAGTTTAACTTGTTTCCTATAAAAATAAGTGGTGCATGTGTGATTGATTTTCCAATAGAAGAGTTGGACCATTACAAAGTATCTTTGACTAATATAAAGTTTTAGATATTTTTGAACAAATTTAGGAGTATAATTATGTTTGAGTCATATCCAAAACATGTTATAGATATGGTTTGTGATTACAATTAAAAAACTCTTATTTTTATTACATCTCTTATATTAGATGTTACCCTTGTTTTATCTTTCCCAAATTGTATAAGTCTTTTAGTGGATCAAATATAGCCTTGTCTTCCCTAGGATTCTAACATAGAATTACCACAAGTCATTTTTATCAATAAAATAAAGTCTTGTATGTCTCTCAGTTTCATTCATTGTTGGTTTCTTGTTTATGTTCAATGCTTTGCTTATTTTTATAATCAAGCATTTATTCTGTATTTGAAAATTTACCATACAAGTTGTAATAACATGTTGGGTAGCATTTCCATCTTTGATGTGTTTCTCAACACATGTTTTATGCTATGCACTATGTAAATTTTCAATAATTACCTTATTTTTACCATCAATATTAGTTGTTCTTATTCTTAGGGTGTTCATTGTATGTCTCATCTTAAGCACTTTCATTAGTTTAAAAAATAATTACCATCTTGATATTTGTCTAATTTTAAAAAGTGCCAATCACAAATTATTTTAGCTTCTATTATCATATGGTAATCAGAAATGTTGTTACACATTGGTTTTAAAAAAATCACAAATTTTAATTAAATACATAGGTCTTCTTGTAAAAATTCTTGGAGGCATTCTTAGTGGTAAAAATGGTTGATTTGGGTTTTCCATATTATTATCTTCATTAGTATCTTATTCATTAAATGATGTTCCATTATTGTCACTTTCACCAATCGATGTTTTCATGAAATTTTATTTATTATTAGAGGGTAAATCATCATTCATATTATCATTATCACCAAATTTAAAAAACATAAAATTTGAGTGTGGACTTGCATTATAATTTTTTATACTATTAGAATTGGTAATTCAAATTTCATACATTGGCATACTATAACAATTTGGTATACTATAATTATTCATTTCATCATCATGTGTGTCTTTAAATTCATTAGGGATAGTAGACATGCATGGATTATTCACATTTTTTTCTATCATTGATTCTAATTTGTATATCATTTTGTACTTTGGAATATTCCTAATTTCATAATTTATTTCACCCATGATTAGATAAAGTTATAAAATTTTGAGGGTGGGGACAATCATTAAATTATTTAAAATAAACTTATATTATTTAATGCCAAACGGGGACAATGATCAAATTAATTAAAAAAACATATTATAAGTATGTAGTCAACCATTATTAAACAAATTTATCTTCTTTTGAGGGTGGGGACAATGATCAAATCATTAAAAATCAAACTTGCACTTTGTATAATGAAATAAATTAGAGTATCTAGGGGACATAATTCTTGATGTGAAAAAATGATATTGGTGCATGTACATTTTTACTTTACATAGTAACATATACACATTAATAATGTGTAAATCCTAAAATCACTTACATGTTCTTTTATGTATAAATTGCTTTAAAATTACACACTAAACATAATTTCTAAACATTAAGATCTTAAAATCTAAACTATAAACCCTAAACCTATTAGGTTCACACGAATCAATTTGGACCAAATCACATCACTAATTACTCAAGTTGTCTAATTAGATAAATTTATGATGACATTGGGGATAATTAAACCCAAAATAATATTTTATAGTCAAAAATAGGTTAAATAATCTCATATTATCAATTAGACTCTATACCCTAAACCCTTTATCGTTAGCCCTAAACATAAGCCTTAAACCCTAAACCCTAATAACTAAACACTAAATCATAAACCCTAAATACTAAACCAATATACTTATACCAAATTAACATATGTTAGAGTAATAATTATATACACTAGACTCAAATTAGCCCAAATCACATCACTAATTACCCCAATTAACTATTTAACTTAATTTATGATGACATTGGGGTAAATTTAACCCAAAATCACATTTTTTTGTCATAAATAAGTTCAACAAGATCAAATTGACCCTAGTTACCTTTGACATTAGAATATATACCCTAAACCATAAACAATATACATCAAAACCTAACCCTTAAACCTTAAACCCTAAATATTAAACCTAAACTCTAAACCCTACAATAATTTATTTATCTAGAATTAAAAAAAATTAGAGTAAGAATTAGTTCCAAAAAGCTCACTATGCCCTAAGACATGTCACTAATTTATCCAATTGACCAATTAGATCAATATCTGATGACATTAGGACTAATTAAACCTAAAATCACATTTTCTAATCATAAATAGGTTTTATGACCTCAAATTGTGCCCAATAGCCTTAATGATTGGACTTTATACACTAAACACTATCTCTTATATCCTAAGTCCTAAGCCCTAAAATCTAAACCATAAATTTTAAACCCTAAACTAATTGAGTTAACCCTAATTAACATCCTTTAGAGTAATAATTAGATTCACATGAATCAATTTGTTCTAAATTACATCAATGATTACCCTAATTGACTAATTAGCTCAATATGTGATGACATTAGGGTAAATTGAGGCACAAAACACATTTTTTAGTCATAAATAGGTTTTAAAATATCAAATTATCCCTAAATTCCTCCATGATTAGATCCTATACCTTAAACCACAAACCATATACTTTAAATCCTAATCCTTAATCCCTATATTGTAAACTTTAAACCCTAAACCAATATATTTCACCTCAATTTACATCATTTATATTAAAAATGAAGTTCATAGGGATAAGTTAATCAATTTGAATAATTAACTCAATATATGATGACATTAGCAATAATTGATCCTAAAATCACATTCTATAGTCACAAATAGGTTAAAAACCCTAAAATTAGCCTCAATTTACTTCATAATTAGACATTAAACCCTAAACCCTATATATTATACCCTAATCCCTAAACCCTAAATTATAAACCTTAAATGCTAAACTAATTAATTTAACATAAATTAACATCCATTATAATAATAATTAGGCTCATAAGGCTTAGTTTGGCCCAAATTGCATCACTAATTATCCTAATTGACTAATTGGTTAAATTTGTGATGACATTTGGGAAAATTAAACCCAAAATCACATTTTGTATTCACAAATAATTTCAACAAGCTAAAATTTAACTGACTTGCCTTTGTAATTTGACCCTATACCATAAACTATAAACCATATACCTTAAACCCTAATCCCTAATCACTAAGCCCTAAATCATAAACTCTAAACCATAAACTAATTGATTTAGTATAATTACAATCACTTAGGACAACAAATAGGTTCATAGGGATCAATAAATCTTAACACATCATTAGCTGATGTGATTGATTAGTTGGCTCAATCTATGATGACATTGGGGCTAATTGAGCCCAACATCACATTATGTAGTCACAAATAGGTTCAATGGGCTCAAATTAACCCTAATTACATTTATAATTAAACCCTATACCCTAAATCTTGAACTAATTTATTTAACCCAAATTAACATCTTTGAGATTATGAATTAAGTTAACATGGGCTCAATTAACTAATAATCACATCATTGATTTCCATAATTGACTAATTGGTTCAATTGATAATGACATTGGGGATAATTGACATGAAAACCACATTTTAAAGTCACAAATAGGTTTAACAAGCTCAAGAATATCCCTAATTGCCTTTGTGATTAGACCCTAAACCCTAAACCTTAGGTCATAAGTCCTAAATACTAAATCTTAAACCATAAACTCTAAATTTTATAGCATAAAACCTAAATTTTAAACCCTAAACCAATCTATTTAACCTTAATTAACATCTTTTAGAGTAATAAATATATTCATCATGCTTGATTTGGCCAAATCACATCACAAATTGCCTCAATTGAATAATTAACTCAATTTGTGATGAAATTAAAGCAAATTGAGCTAAAAATCACATTTTTAGTCATAAATAGGTTCAATGAGATAAAATTGTCCCCAGTTGCCTTTGTCATTAGACCCTATAACTTTAACCCTAAGCCTTTAGCCTTAAACCCTAAATCATAAACTCTAAACCATAAACTAATCAATTATCCCCAATTAAAATAATTTAGAGTAAGAATAAGGTTCATTGGGCTCAATCTATCCTAAATCACAACATTTATTGCCCTAATTAATTAAATTACTTAATATGTGATGGCATTGGGGCTAATTATTCCTAAAATCACATTATGTAGTCACAAATAGGTTTAACAAGCTCAAATTATCCCCAATTACCTTCATGATTAGACCTTATAACATAAACCATATACCTTAAACCCTTATCCTTAAACATAAAACCATAAACCCTATATTGTAAACTCTAAATGCTAAAACAATAAATTTAAACATAATTAACATAATTTAATGTAATAATTATATTTATAGGGCTTAATTTTACCTAAATTACATCATTAACTACCCCAGTTTACTAATTGTCTTAATATATGATGATATTGGGACCAACTAAGCCAAAACACACATTTTGTAGTCAAAATATGTTTAATAATATTAAATTAGCCCTAATTTCCTTCATGATTAAAACATAAACCCTATACCCTATACTCTAAGACCTAAGCCCTAAGCCCTAAGACCTAAACCATAAACCATAAACCATAAACCAATTTATTTAACCCTAATTAACATCTTTTAGTGTAATAATTAAATTCATCAGGCTCAATTTGGCCCAAATATCATCATTAATTACCCCAATTAATTGATTAGCTCAATTTGTGATGAAATTTGGGATAATTAAGCACAAAATCATATTCTCTAGTCACAAATATATTTAATAAAATAAAGTTATCCCTAGTTGGCTTTATGAATTGACCATATACCCTATACCTTAAACCTTATACCTCAAACCCTAATCCCTAATCCCTAATCCCTAAGCCCTAATCCCTAACCTCTCAACCCTAAATTATAAATTTGAATGCTAAATAAATCAATTAATCCCCAATATACATCCTTTAGAGTAATAAGTAGGTTTATAGAGCTTAATGTGGCCCAATTAAAATCACTAATTTTCCTAATTGACTAATTGTCTTAATTTGTGATAAATTTGGGGCTAATCAAACCTAAAATCACATTCTATAGTCATAAATAGGTTATATGATTTCAAATGGCCCTAATTGCCTTCATGATTTTACCCTATACCTTAAACCCCATACCCTAAACCCTATACCCTAAGCTTTAACCCTTAAGCCCTAAACCTTCAACCCTAAATACTAATCTTGAAAACATAAACCAATAAATTTATCCTAAATTAACACCATTTTGTGTAATAATTATGCTCATAAGTCTTAATTCATCCCAAATCACATCATTTATTACCCAAATTCACTAATTAGCTCAATATGTGATGACTTTGGGTTTAATTGAGCCTAAAATCAAATTTTCTAGTCACATATATGTTTATCTAGGAAAATAACTTCGAGACTATAGTTATAATTAGGTTTACATTATTTTGGTGTATAAAACTTCAATTTTAAAAACTAACATTGACTCAGGCCATGCATGAACATTGAAAATTAAAAAATATATAATAAAATCAATAATATGGCCAAATGCATGTCAATGTAATAGTAAAATATTTCACATACATAATAAATTAACGTGCATGGTTATAATGTATGACATTTAAAACACATGCCTCAAGGCTTGAGAATGGCTTGGATTCTTCAACCAATGGCATGGACCTAAAAAATCATAGACGAATGGATGTTTTTTTATTAAAAACAACAAAATGCAACTTCTGCCACACTATAGTCTTTTAATTTAGTTAAAAAATACTAAAAATATGACTACACCATCTATCACAATCTCCTCTCTCTCTCTCTCTCTCTCTCTATATATATATATATATATATATATATATATATATATATATATATATATATATATATATATTGATTTAAGGAATGTATCTATATTTTTTTCTAAGTATGTATTTTCATAGTCATATATGTTAAAAATCTACATGTTTATCTTTGTTTATGTATCTTTTGTTTTGTTTAATCAAACTATAAAAAAATTATAGTGTAATAAACTAGATCTAATTATATACACATTAAAAAAAGACCTAATTTTTGATATTTTTTTAGATATTTAGGGATGGTCACATAGTCAATTGTGCATTATTGATCATATTTTAGGTTTTATTGAATTGTAAAATTACTAAAAAATATAAATATTCATTGTTTTTTTTTTTTAAAATTATAGGTTACAAACTAGATGATCTTATATAAATTTACATAAAGGGCCTAAACAAAAGTAAACTAAACTCAAAAAATTATGGTGTAGTGATAGACTATCTACTATTGTTATTTTTTAAACATTATCACCTCTTCAAATGTCAATGTTTGACATACTTATACTTGATCATATAAAAAAATGTATTTTAGAAAATATATTTGAAATTATACAATATGTGTTCTTATAATATCTTAAAATTATTAGTGTAGGTGTCTCAAATAAAATATATAGGTTGAAGTTTATTATGTGTTAGGAAAAACATGTCCACTTAAGACCCCCTTTTAGCTCCCTAATTCTATGCACTTACCCACAATCCTAATGATATGGAACTAACCAATTGTGATACATTATCAAAAATGGGTTATATTACTTATAATTTATCCATGACTCAAAATAAAATCCCAAGTAATTTTGATATGCCTTCCACTAGATCCAAATTATAAGAGTTGCATAACAACTCTAAAATTGTAAGATGAGGTCATCTACTCCAACACTATGAGGTTGAATAGGAGTGTGACACAAAATAAACATATGCAATGATAATTTATCTCCACAAACATATTGATGATAATGGAAAGGACACCATGTTTTTTTTATCATCCCATGATGGCAAGCCATGTGGAATGTCCTTACCCTACTCATAATTTAACTATATTACTTGGGAAAAATAAATTTGTGACTTCCTCACTTCATCATCTACCATGTTTAATATTACTAATAACATGGTGGATATCTATTTTAGAGTGCCTACCCAAAATTATCAAATTAATACCAATGTTAATGACACATAGTGAATCCCAATAGGCTAGTCAAGACTCCAATCATAACCATAAATATCCTAATCCTATTCCTAATCAAATCAAATCATATCACAATAAATTATTCAAATAGTTAACATACAAGACAATATTAATGCTCAAATGATGAAAATATAAAACCTAATTTTTAAAAGTCAAAATATACCTAAATTTATTTTGTATGGGGTGTTATATCAAAAATCCCTACCCCCTTAGATATTCTCATGGCTATATCATTCTACAATCCACACTTCATCATAAAGTCATTAAAAATCTTCAAAAAAAACACTTAGTCCCTTAAATTACAAATATGGACATAGATGTAATTACTCCTAGAATATCCCATAATGAATTAATTAATCCTAAGTTAAATTTGAAGGTATTTGGAAACCTTTTTAAATATTTAATTTAACATAACACCTTCACCACTATCATAATACTTTACAAAACCTTCTCTAGTGATGCTTTAGATTTCTACAATGAATTAAGTTATAATTATATTTATAGCTTGGAAGACATAGCTAATGAATTAGTTCAAGAATTTATATCCATGATTTTTATAAAAATAACTTTTTTCATTTCATCAATTACATGTAAGAAGAAAATATTACTCCCAAAACATTTATCAAGAATTTGAAATCTTTAGCCAATAAATCTAAGCATAATATTTTATAATAAACCTATTACACCTTTTAACCAATGCACTTAATTCTAAAATATAATATTTCATTACAATGATTTCTTAAAATTAAATATAGATATAACTAGATCAAGATGAACATCAAGATTTCCTTGTATAATAATTTGATCCTTCCAAACCAAAGCTTGGAACTTAAATGCTTATAAGATATAAAATTGATAATGTTATAGACAATATTGTCTCTGATACTTATGACTCTAAGAGAACCATCAATGTGAATTTTAAAATAATATCAAATGAATTTACTCTATCCAAACCTATCAATGGAATTACCTTCAATCACCCCCTCCTTCCTCACAAAACAAAAATTGTCAATTCCACCAACCTCTTTCCCTATCTGATATTAGGAAATTCCTTTGTATAGCATCGCCTATATATTTTTATCCTTGCGATGCCAATTCGCATTTTCATGATTATAAAAAAAATAGTTCCATTGAAATTTTTTCATTCTCATGAGAATTATAGAAACCTTAAACACCTAGATTTTAATATATTTCCTACTCCAAACTTTGATCATGAAGTAATTATTAGAGAGTGGCACCAATCATATCATAAGGTATCTAAGGATTAATACTCCAAGTAAAATAATGATACAATTGACAAAGATAAAACTCATATTACCATTTATTCCAATCCACTTCAAAATCACACTCAAAATGAATAGTCTAATAAAAATTCAAACCCCTTCCCAACTAATCGCTAATATTGTTGAAACCAAAATCAACCATCATTCTTACAATGATGCTGAAAAACTTTATAAAGATGAAAAACATGAATTATGTTACTTATTATAATTGAAATTATCTCTTAAGCCTCATATTCCTCATCATACTTATAGAACATCTTATGAAAATACTCTACATATTTTTGTAACTACCAAATATGTATAAATTATTAGTTTTGTGCTCTTATATATCCCAATTGTTAAAGGTATAATCACTAGGGGGTGAATTAATGAAGCAATATAATATAGTTTCAATTCCAATTTCTTCAAAACCTTACTAATTCAATACATACATTCATGAAGCATACATATAATTAATATTAATGAACAATAAAGTTAATGCAAGATCAAGCACATAACAAATGACATATGTAGGAAACCCTCTTGGGGGAAAAACTCCACTGGAACCTACAATTTGACTACTATCTTATAATAACAAGAACCACTTTAGACTAGAAATAACTAATCAAGGAAAAACCATCCCTTAATTTAGTGAGATAATAATCCCACAAGGAGCTATGACCCCTGTCTAGCTTAGCAACCATAACAACTAGACCTTTAGCAAGTTTCACCTTACAAGGAGGAAAAAAAACACTTAGATGTTGAGAATACAAAACAAAACCTATGAAATTAATATCAAATAAACATTGATTTCTTATTAATCTAATGGAAATAAAATTTACATCAGCTCTCTTCAAAACTTCACTCTCTCTCTGGTCTTAACACTCTCTCAATGCATCCAAAACCACCTTTTGGATCACTCTACACTTCTTCACTCATCCTAAACTTGAAAAAAAACTATTACAAGATTATAAATATGACCTAAAATTCGTACACATTGTCATAAATCTATTTTTATCATCAACACATCCACTAGGCACATTTACTCTCCTTCACTTCTCAACTCTATACTCTTGCTCCACACACACAAGCCTAGAAATCATCATCTTTGATTTCAATATTTACACATCCTTCATGAATATCAACTTTTTAGTCAGACATTAGGCATGATTTAACCCTTAATTATTCTCTCAAAATAATAAATAGCTTAATATATTCCTCATAGGGAAGCCATATCATCCACGGGTCACCCTTAAACAACTACACCTTTCAATTAGGCCTTAATAGCCCTTATAGATCTCATGAAGACCTATTCACCCCTTTAACTCTTAAATGAGAAAATTATAAACATAGGACCATTTAAAAATGCATATGTCCACTCCATATTATCCCTTCAACATCCTCAAGTGATTATAGTCTTCACTTACATAATCTATGTATGATCAATCTAATCACACAATAGCCTTATAGATAAAAACACCATGAACAAACACACAGTCAACTACTTAAGCATTATTCATACTCAATATTAATTTATTAAACCTTAGAAATGCATATATATTATCCTCATGGATGCTAAAACACTCTCTAATAACTAAGTCAACTTGAAAAATCCAAACACCATCAAAATAATCTCAATTACCCTTCTTGGTTCACAAACAGAACATGATCAAACACAGTCAATTTTAGAGCTCAATATATTTCATTGTATGAACATTCAGACCTTATAAATATATTTTATGTTGTGCCATGGAGTCCTCTTCAACTTGGATTTTAACACCAACTTTAAAATCTTCTTAGATCAAATGTTATAGGAAAAATATTGTATACTAGTTTTTCTCTTTGTAAATTCAAATGCCAATGATCACTGTTAAACATCAAACAACTAGATCTCATATCACTACCTCTCATCTTAGATCAAACATGCACCATATATATCCTTAAAATTAGATTGGTATTTATCTATGTTAAATAACTATCACTTTGACCTCATCTCATGTATCTTGGAAATGTTGACCAAACACATTATGTCAATCTCCTTAGAAGTATCTTAGTCTTTACCTTTTCTCACTATTAAACATCAAACACTTGTCGCCATATCATTACTACCTAATAATTTGGAATAAACATGCTCTATTGATCTCCTTGAGAATATATTAGATACTAACGTTCAAAACATCAAACACTTTGACATATTTGAATTGATACACATCATAGATCTTCAACTATATGAACACCCATGAATCGTTGGATCTCCATTTGGTCATGATCTTTAACTTCATTAAATAACTATCACTTTGACCTCTTTCACTTTATGTGCACCACTGATCTCTACTGTATGACCACCCATAAACCATTGGATCTTTATCTGGTCATTTTGTAAATTTGGCTAAGTATGGAAACCATTGCAATCTACCTAGGAGGCCAACTTTGCATAAATTTATCTTTTGCTTCACTCAATCACATATCCTAAAATTTGAACCATATGATCTTCTTACATACAGGAATCCATCCATGTATCCAGATGCTCCTAAAATCTTAATGTGTGTGATATATTCCATCATCAAATAGCTTATTTGACTCTATTTAAAATTACACATTTTAATAGAGTTAAGCTTTGATTCATTTTTCACTGTTGATCTATGATGTGATTAAATATGAACTGATAGATCTATCTTCACAAATTTGGCTAAATATAAGAACTTATTAAAAAAAATCTAAGAAGCCCACTTTGCACTATTATAAATTTTTTCAAGATCAATCTCATGACCTTAAATTTAACCATGTGATCACCTTTCATAGAGGAATTGATCTATGTACAAAGTTTCTAGTTGCAACTTCATGTGTTAGAAATATAACATCATCAATATGCTTAATTATATTTTCTACCATAGACCCAAAATGTCTAGATGAACATAATAAAGAATCAGATGAACACCATGCACTTCCATAATCTCTCCAATCATCCTTTACCACTGATAGGACCCATAACACATGATTAATATTTCAAATTCATCCCTAGTCATCTCTAAATAGTCAAAATCTAAAGATAAACCAAGAAAACTTTAAGCATACTAGGACAAGCATATTACACACTTTGTCATTAACACTTAGACTATAAATACACTTCATCCGCTCACATGGACACATCCATGACATCACTATCAACTCTCCAACAATCTCCCCCTTTGTCATTGATATCAACACCCATCATACAACTCACTCTCTTTCTCTCTCTTTAAGAACTCTCTTAATAGGAACTTTCTCCCCATTTGACATAATGACAATGATCCAGGCAATAATTTAGGTGATAATTCAGGTGACAGTTCCACCCCAATTGATGATGGAACTTCTGGGAGCCGTAACTTTTGCACCATATCTCCAATTGACTCATCATGTAAACCATTGGAAAGATAAGAATGATGAGAATGTTGTGATATGGTATGGAGCTCCACTTGATGAATTTTGACCCTACAAAACTCAACAAAAGTGCCCCAAATTTCAATTTTAGTAGTGTAGTCTAAAAATAGTAAGTTTCTTAAAATAGTAATTCCTCAAATTCTATATTGTTCTCAAGCATGGAATTAAAACCACTTAATCTCCCTTGAGATTGGTGACCTTACACATCCTCCACATAATTTCAAAATGGGTATAAATGAAGATGTAACTTGAAATGGAAAATGAGACATTTCTTCCCATAGATAAACATATAGTTGTATTGTGATCTTGAGTAATAATACATCTCTTCTTAGAGAATTCATTGTTAATTTGTTATTTTTGTGTTCTTAAAATATTTATCAACTAGAACTTTTAAGTTTTGGATCAGTAGTATCAGAGTGGTTTGTCTTGAGAGTGTATGATCCTGAGGATGAGGTCAGGCTATAAGAAGCTTGGGTGGAAAACAACAAAGTTTCCAAACTATCCACCAATTTACTCCAAACAACTTCAAATAGTGGATGACACTAAGACATTTGATACTTTCAAGGAAATGGTGAATGAATCCCTCCAATGGCAATAAACATAGATGTTACAATAATTTTCCCAAATTCTTCAACAACTCTTGATGGGAAATTTTCACTCCTTAGCTACACTTCCTGGCTCTTCATCCATGGAACATCCTTCTAGTGCCCCAACCCTTCAATGTTTAGGTGAATTTTGATATTCCTACATTTGAAGGCAAAATCAAAGCTGATGTAGTAGGAAATCAGTTAGATCAATTATATTCCTACTTCTCTATAAATAAATTCACCAATGGAGAACAGATCACTTTTTCTCTTTTGAAAGCATCATTTCCCATGATAAACTAGTGGGTAGTGTACAAAAAGAGGTTCAGTATAGATGACATTAGCCTTGAGGTGGAACCTACCTAGGATGATTTTGTGGAAGTGGTGAAAGAAGAATACTATCCCATTAGAGCATATGATGGTCTGTACATATAGTGGCAACACCTTTACCAAGGTAAGGACCAATATATCCAAGATTAAATAGAAAATTTTCATTCATTATCTACAAGATTGGGCTTCCAAGAAAGTGAGAAACATAAGACTCTAAAATATCATGGTGGAATACAATGGTACATATTGGGGAAAATGGAACTCTTGAATTTGGAAACCGTCAGTGAGGCATACAAATTTGTAGTGAAGATTGAGTAGAAGCATGGTAGAAAGAATACAAAGAGTCATCCCTCAAAAGGGAAAAGTGACAAGGAAGGTCAAACATGATGCCAAAATTGGAAGCAAAAGGAGTTTCAAGATAAGAAACCCCTAAAGGGGAAGGCTATAAAATGGTGTGATTACCACAAAACTAGAACTCACTCTAAATAAGAATGTTGAGCCATCAAGTCACTAATTTTTGAGTCACATTACTTGACATCTAGTACTCTATCTCATACACAACCCATAGTCGAAGAGGAAAAATAAAGTGTAGATATTGATCCTGACACCATCATTGTTTCATCATAAACCCATGAGGAAAGGCCAAATGACAAGGAAAGATTGTTTCACTCCAAATTATGGGTAAAAGGTAAGCATTTGCATTTCATTCTTGATAATGGGAGTCAAAATAATTTAATCTCTACTAAAGTTGTGAAAAATCTAAATCTATCCATGAAGCCTCATTCGAAGCCATATAGTATTGGATGGTTGAGCCTAGGGAGAGACCTCCATGTCACCCATTAGTGTCTTCTTTCATATGCAATAAAACCTTTCCAAGATGAAGTCTTGTGTGATGTGGTCAATCTAGATGTTTGTGATGTGCTCCTTGCTCAGCCATTCATGTATGAGTGACATGGCATCTATGAATCATGAACCCAAAGAATCAACCTCACTATTGGAACATGGTGGTATAGGGTACTAGAGGTACCACCTCCCACATCTTTCTTGCTAATCAATGCTAAGCAATGTAAGATATTGGTGGAGAAGAAAAATAAATTTATTCTCATGGTTGTCAAACCATATAAATCCAAGAAGACTTATGTCACAATCTTGACTATACAATCAACACAACAATCAAAGTAGATAGGATGAATCACAGGAGAATATGATGATGTATTCAAGTTATCCATATGTGTTCCACTACATTTCTATGTAAAACATTCTATCGATTTGATCCCAAAATCACCTTTACCTAATAGTCATATGTATTGTAGATTAGTTTTAGAGAATGATGAGATAAAAAGATAGATTCAAGAATTAATCCAAAAGGGTTACATTAGGCCAAGGTCTTCATCTCGTAGTAGCCCAATTATCTTGGCACCAAAGAAAGATGGAGCATGGAGGCTTTGCATTGACTATCGAGCCCTAAATAAAATCACTGTGAAGAATTGCTAGCCTCTCCATAGGATTGATGACCTGCTAGACCAACTCTATGGTGTAAAGTTCTTCACCAAAATTGATCTCAAATCTAGTAATCACCAAATTCCCATTGATCCCACTGATGTCTGGAAGACTGCATTCAAATCTCAGAAGCGGATCTTTAAATGGTTGGTTATGCCTTTTGGCTTAACTAACACACCTAAAACCTTCATAAGGATGATGAATGACATCCTATGACCCTTCACCAACTCATTTATGTTTTTCTACTTGGATGACATACTAATCTCTAGCAGAACATGGGAAGAACATTTGTAACATGTTCGTAAAGTGATTCAAACTCTTTGGGAGCACAAGTTGTATGCAAATCTTGATAAATGCACATTTAGGATGACAATAATTCAGTACCTCGAGTACATTGTGAATGAGGAAGCGGTCCATGTTGATCTAGAAAAGATTTAAGTTATTCAAGAATGGCCCACACTAAGGACCCTCACAGAACTTCATAGCTTCTTAGGTCTTACAAATTTCTATCACATGTTTGTTATTGGATTTTCAGATGTTGCTTAGTCACTAACCCAAGTGATTAAAGGAGGAGCTAAAGATATGTTTTAGTGGGGTGAAATATAAAAAAGGGCATCTGAGAATTGGAATAATATAATTTACATGGTAAGGATTGTATTTTTGTGGTAGTTGATCATTTTTTTATAATGGCTATCATGATTGCTTGTAATAAAAATATATCTACTGAAGAAACTACTCAAATATATTTTAGTCATGTATGGCTCCATTTTGGTCTCCCCAAGTCCATTGTCTCAGATCGAGATAGCAGGTTCTTGAGCATCTTCTGGTCCACTTTATGGAAGATGATGGATACCAAGTTGATGAAGTCCACAACCTTCCATCCATAGACTAATGGTCAGATATAGGTGGTGAACCACTTAATTGTTCACATGATTTAGATGTATCACTCCAAACATCCATGCACATGGGATGAGGGGATTTTTTTCATACAATATGGATAATATCATGCCCTATATAGCTCAACCAAGCACAGTCCATTCCAAGTATGCTTTAAGTTCCAACCCATGACACAAATTGATATTAGTATAACAACTTGACATTGATTAGCTTGATCCATAGTGTTTTTCTCCAGTGGAGGAGGATTAGATTGTGGACACGTAGATGAAGACAACAAGAGGATGCTCTATTCTGCTTTATCAAGTGGTCAAAAGGGGCCAACTTAGCCACCAAGGTGAGTGGCTCATAGAGAACCAAATCAAGACATAACTACTACGCCTAACGATGAACATTAAAACAATGGGGACCATTGTTTTTAAAGGAGGGAGGAATGATCTTGGCAGCAATTTAGGTGATAATTCGGGTGACAGTTCCACCCCAATTGATGACAGAACTTATGGGAGCCATAACTTTTGCACCGTAGCTCTAATTGACTCACCGTTTGAACCATTGGAAAGATAAGAATGAGGATAATTCCATGAGATGGCATGAAGATCCACTTGATTAATTTTAACCCCTAAAAACCTAATGTAAGTGCCTCAAATTTTAATTTTAGTAGTGTAGTCCAAAAATAGTAAGTTTCTAAAAATAGTAATTCCTCAAATTCTGTATTATTTTAATGTTTGGAAGTCAAAACACTTAATCTCCCTTGAGATTAGTGAACTTCCACATCCTCACCTTACTTTCAAAATGGGTATAAATAAATATGTAACCTAAAATGGAAAATCAGACATCTCTTCCTAGAGATAAACATATAGTTGTATTGTGATCTTGAGTAATAATACATCTCTTCTCAGAGAATTCATTATTACTATGTTATTTTTGTGTTCTTGAAATATTTATCAGCTAGAACTTCTACATTTTAGATCAAAAAAAGTAGGCACAAAATAATCCCAAGGACCTAAAAATACCACCAACAAGAGATGAACACCTTAGAAATATGATATAAACTCTGCCTTAGCTAAAGCCTTCATCTTCATGTCTTGAAAAATTTCCTCTTGTTACATGACAACACCTTCTTCAACCAAACACTATAAACAATGGAGAAAGAACACAAAAAAACACTAAAATATGATGGAAGTCACTAATAAACATTTTAGAGGGACTCCTCCTAAGATGTCTAAGCCATTAAACCTCTTGAACATATTCAAATCTCCATACTCCATGAAGAACCACCACACAGGCTAGCTAGCCTTCTCTCTCAAGTTACCACAACAAGCACAAACATAACTTCATACCAATCACCAAATTGGAAACATGATCTAAACCAAATTTATAACTCACCTTGAAACACTCATGTGTTTCTAATTTGAATAAACTTAGGAAATAATCAAATCTTCACACTAGGCTTGTCTAGACTCCTTACATCCCTACCTAGAACTTTTAGAGCCCATAATTTTCATTAGATGCACCTTCAATACTTAAAAATTCATATCTAGAGCACTCTCATATGCCCCATTAAGTACACAAATTTTAATCACCATGATCATCTTCTGTAACATACTTCTTTCACAAATTTACTTGGCATTAAACCTCCATCTTGACAAAAACATGAATAATTTGAAAACCACAAACCTTCAGATCTTTATGAAGATTAATTTAACAACTCATTTTTCCCATTAAAACTATTAATAATCCTCAGACTTAAACTCCTAAGGAAAACCAATTTTATAACATAGCCCAAAACCCTATAATCTCAAAACAAACAAGGTTAACAAACCTCTATATGGTCAATACCCACCTCTGAAACTTATTTCACACTTGGAAATAACCATCAAACACTAATATACTAATATTTTATCCTTAATACCTTTGGTAACCTTGAATTTATATATCATGGCTTTGTCTTACAAAAAGAAAGATAACCCTAGGAGCACACAAAAACCTCCAAAAGGCACAAGCATGATTATCAAGACACAAAATGACCTATAGCACATCAAAAACCCTTTTTAGCACCAAAATCATCTTCACATTCCATCAATCTCATTATTCCACCTAAAACACCCATTCTAACCCTATACTATACCTTCTTCACAAACCTCTGTACTGATTAACATTATGATCTGGACCAAACATACTTACTTCCACACTTTAAAATATCCATACCCTATCTCTAGAACTAACACCCTTGAACACACCTTGAGCACACATTCTTGCTTCTGCATAAGAAAGATGTCTCCTAAGAAGCATAGGCAAAGACACCCTACTTCAAAATATCTTAAAATAATGTGAACCTAAGAGTTACCCATAACTCCTCATATCCCTTCTCCTCCTTGGTTATCTAATACTTATAGTTCTTCTCCTTAGGTTTAATGGAAACAACATGCTTATCCACTACAATATTCTCCTTTTATTCTAATATTAGATTGACAATACATAGAGACAACATAGACTCATAACATACCTTTTTATCTAAATAACCCACATTGAAGTCTATAACCTCATCACTAGGCACTAAAAATTAATGTTATTAGTATGATACTTGATGAGAAATAGTAGTATGTTCACTTGGATCCATACTCACCTAACAACTAGCCTCAACCAATACCTTTATCTCCTCTTTGAGATTGGTCTCTTCATTCAAAACATGAGTAGACAATGAAATCCATTGGCACTTTTCAAATTTTGTAGAATTCTCCAACATATAAAATAGATTACTTGGACATACAAACTCATCATGACTCATACTTAAAATCTTTGGTTTCTATGAGTTAACTTACCTTCTTCCTTGCATTCTAGGATCTTGATTGAACTTGTTTTGATTGGATGACCTTTGCTTTCAAAACATAGTAATGTGACCAATTTTATCACAATTATAATAAATAACACTTCTTAATGGAAACTCATCTTACATTTTTTGATTTTGACAAAATATTACAATTCATCATATGTCATAACAATTGAAACAAACTACTCCTTTTGAAGAATACTCACCTTACCTTACCTTATTTAGACACTACTTAACAAAGTGTCCCTCATCAAGACAGTTAAATAAATTAACTTTGTTGACACCTTTTGAATGATTAACCCCATAATATTTCCATGAAAACTCATTTTTAATAGGTCTCGTGCATTCTCTAGTTATATGCTTAAATTACTTACATGTATAATAGTAGCCATTAAAACTTGCATACCTTATGGTATTTGGTTATTTGATCTAATTTATCTTTATTCTACCATCACCTTCATTATTTTTTTGATGATTTATCTTCAAATTATAATTTTCCTTTTTCACATTAGTCTTCATCTTGTCTTGAGTTATATTCTTTGGTTCTTCTTTGTATCCAAGACTAGTTATATCATTTGCATGCTTTTGACCAACCAAAATATTGTCTTGATAATTTGAGCTATTTTTAAATATCAAAAATGAATTCAAAATGCTATATGTCTTCTCTAAATTAGTTTTTAATGACTCATTTTCAATTACATACCTTGAACACTCATCTTCTTTAGCTTTTAGACTTGTAGACATGATTTGTAATTAACATCTGAGATGTTTGACTATATCTTCATTCTCCTTGGTTTCTTCATTCATTCTTGCCTCAAACACATTTGATTTATCCTCATAATCCTTTATTTGTGACTTTATCTTCCTGTTAATCTTCTTCTCAGTATTCAATTATTCAAGGGCATTCATCAATATAGTCCCACAATCCACCTCAACTTTATCAACATCTAAATCACTCCATATAAATTACTTTTGATATAAGCAACTTCCTTCCTCATCCATAAAGAGGGGTTTGTATTCAATAGGTCCATCATATTCATTATCATACTATGATTCACTACCCTCAATCTCATCTAAAGAACTTCAATCTTCTTTGGTGCAGAGACTCTTCTTGTTCTTGAAGGACTTATTCTTGTTGTTATATTTTTTGAATCCTTTATTCCTATATGTCTTCTTGCCTTCATCTTGTCCTTCATCATGAATTTCATCATCATTCTTCTCATGATTATGAGATCACTTTCAATCAAAATGTCCTACCTCTCCATAGTTGATGTATTTGAAGGGTAGTATACCCTTATACTTACTTAAACCTATTTTAAATTTCCTTTTAAACAAAGCAATTAGTTCATCCTCATCAATATTAGATGGGTCATACTCCTTGGGTTTAATAACTTAGAAATTATTCTTTACATTCATTTCTATATTAAATGTTGCTTCCTTATTTGGTGGTATATCATCATTTACTCTCATCTCATAAGTAGTAAGGATGTCATGTAATTCATCCATCTTCAACTGAGTAAGATCATGAATTTATTCTATATTAGATACTTTACAATAATTTTGAGAGAGAAAGACCTTAATAACTTTTGAACTATAGTTGCTTCTTCAAGCTTCTCTCCAAGACCTCTAATGAGGTTCACAATCTCATCAAATCTTTATAAAAAGGATGCCACATAATCTTCTTCATCTTGATACTCTCAAATTATCTTTAGTGAGTCTATACTTTAGCCAACTTAACCTTTGAATCTCCTTAATAAATAATATTCAACTTATCCCACATTTCCTTAAAAGATATATAATATATTACCTTTGTGTATTCAATATTTGAATGACCACAAGTGATGACATTCATTGCCTTAGAAGTTTTCTCAAATAACTTATCTTCAACACTAGATGGAGGAATAGTAGGTGAAAAATAACCACCTATAATAGATTGCTAAGTGTCAAACCCTAGGGACATGATGCATGTCTTCATCCTTGTAATCTAAAAATAATAATTGGATCCATTAAACATTAGTGGTTGATTAGTAGAAAAAATTCCTTTCTTTTGATGACTACCCATATTTTACCTTAGATCACCTTCAAGTTATCAAGCCTTTACCAAAGGACCTACTCTAATACCAATTGTGAGAGGTACAATCACTAAGATAGAGGGGTGAATTAATAAAACAAAATAATCAAATTTCAATTCCAATTCCTTTAAACCCTTAATTATTCAATACATACATTCATGAACCATACACATCATTCATAGTAATTAACAATAAAGATAATGCAAGATCAAACACATAACACATGACATATGTGGGAAACCTTCTTGGAGGAGAAAACCTACTAGAAATTATAATTGGAGTACCATATAATAATAACAAGAACTAGTCTAGACTAGATATAATTGATCAAGAAACAACCATCCCTTAATTTAGTGAGACAATAATCCCACAAGGAGCTAATACCCCTATCTAGTTGAGTAACCACAACAACTAAAACTTTAACAATTTTCACCTTACAAGGAGAAACAAACCCCATAGACATTGATCATCCACAACAACACCAATGAATGAAACATATTTTGAATATTTATTGTCTACAAATCTGATGGAGATATAATTTATATCTTCTCTATTCAACTATTTACACTCTCTCTGGTCTTCACACTCTCTCAATGCATTCGAAACCACCTTTTGGATCACTCTACAGTTCTTTTCTCATCCTCAAACTATAATAATATTATTATAACATTATAATTATGACCTACATGTCATACATGTAGTCCTAAATCTAATCCAATCATCAACCCATCCACTTGGAAAACTTACTCTCCTTCACTTCTCATCTCTATACTCTTGCTCTACACACACAACCCTAGAGACCATCATCTTTGATTAAACTATTTATAAAGCCTTCATAAATATCAAATTATTGGTCAACCATTAAGCATGCCTTAATCCTTAAGGATTCTCTGACATCATGACATAGCTTAATAAAATTCTCATAGGTCAGCCATAGCATCTATGGGTCACCCTTAAGTAACTACACCTTTCAATTAGGCCTTAATAACCCTTATAGGTCTCATGGAGACATATTCACCCACTTATCACTTAAATGAGAAAATTATAAAAATAAGACCACTTTTAAATGCATAATTCCACTCTATATGATCCCTTTAACATCCTCAATTGATTATAGTTCTCACTTACACAATCTGTGTATGCTCAATCTACTCACACAATAACCTTGTACATAAGAACACCATGAAAAACACATAGTAAACTACTTAAGCACTGTTCATACTCTATATGAATAGATCAAACCTCCAAAAACCATACATAAGATCCTCATGGAGTCTACAAAACTTGCCAATATCTAAGTCATCTTATAACATCCCAACACCAACAAAATAAGCTCAATTATCCTTCTTAGGTCACTTATAGAACATGGTCAGACACATAGTCTAATATGGAGATCAATATATTTTAATATAAGAACATTAAAATATTTTAACCAAATTCTATGGATGCATCATGAAGTCCTCTTCAACTTTTCTTTTTACGTCACCTTCAAAATCATCCTAGATCAAAAGTTATAGGTAAAATACTATAGACTGGTTTTTCCCTTTACAAATTCAAATGCCAATGGTCACTGTTAAACATCAAAAAACTATACCTCATCTCATTGCCTCACATCTTATATAAAACATGAAATTTTTATCTTCTTAGAAGCAACTCAATTTTTATCTATGTTAAACAACTATCACTTTGACCTCATCTCATGCATCCTAGTAACTTTGACCAAACACACTCCATTGATATCTTTATAAGTTGCTTAGTGTTTACCTTTTCTCACTGTTAAACATCAAATACTTGTCACCATATTGTTGTTTCTTGATAATTTGAAACAAATGCACTCCATCAATCTCTTTAAGAATATCCTAGACATTAACATGCTAAACATTGAACACTTTGACCTATTTAACTTCATACACACCATAGATCTTCAACTATATGAACACCCATGAACTGTTAGATCTCCATTTTGTCTTAATCTTTCAATTTTTTAAACATCTATCACTTTAACCTCTTTGACTCTATGCATGCCATTGATCTCTACTTTATGATCAATCATGAAACATTGGATCTCTATATGGTCCTTTTAAAAACTAGCTAAGTATGGGAACCAATGTAATATGCCTAAAATGCCAACTTTACATAGGTATATATTTTTATTCACTCACATGCACGTCTTATAATTTGAACCATATAATCTTCTTACAAGAGGAATCCATCCATGTATCAAACTTCTTCTCAAACCTTTATGTGTGTGAGATATACCATCATCAAACTACTTAATTAGCTCTATTTGAACTTAAACATTTTAACATAGTTAATATTATATTTATTTTGTACCATCAATTTATGATGTGATTAAACAGACTTTTATATCTACCTTTGGAAATTTGGCCAAGTATAGGATCTTAGTTAAATCTGTGTGAGAATATAACTTTGCATCATTATAACTTTTGTTGCACTCAATCTCATGGCCTAAAATTTGAACCATGTGATCACTTTTCATAAGCTAATCCATCCTTATAACAATTTTATCTTTTAACCTTTATGTGTGATAAATATGAAATCATCAATATGATTACTTAGATTATTTTGCCATAGACCCAAAATGACTATATGAACATAATGAAGACTTGGATGAATACCATGTACTTCCACATTCTCTCTAATCATCCTTGAACTTTAATATGAACACTCACACATGCTCAATACCTTATACTCATCCCTAGTCATTTATAGACTGTCAAACTTTGAAGATAAACCAAGCCAAATTCAAACATACTATGACAAGCACATTGCATACATAGACTATTAAGATGCTTCATCCACTCACATGGACACTTACATGACATCAATGACAACTCTACAACACCAATTGTATCATCCAACATGCCATACTTTCCTTTTATCACAATTATACCATCCAACCTAGTTTAGTTCGATCCCTTCATAACTATATTGTCTAGCCTAATCTAACCTTTAAAATTATATTGGTACAACCTATTTTTTAATTGTATTGGCTAAATTGATAAAATATATTTTTTGAAAATAATGTCCAATAAGATAAAAAATGTTGATATAGTTTTTTCATTTACTACAATTTTTTCTACAATATCAAATACTCTAATATAGTCTATTTTTATTCTTAATTTTGATATAGTTACATCTTCCTAGATGATATAATCTATTTTTGATGTTATTCTACCACCAAATGTATTTGAAAAGTTTTTTTTTGTAAATGTGATTGTCATTAATGTCAAAAGAGGTAGAATTATGTTAGAGGATTAGTCACAAGTAGGATTGATGGAGAGATGGAGAGAAAATCATGTTTTATAGTTGCATAGTGTAAGGTTTCGAAAAGTTATAATATTATCATGTTTTTACAAAGACTATTTACAATGGAGAGATGGAGAGAAAATAATGTTTTATAATTTCACAGTGCAAGGTTCTAAAAATTTTTAATATTACCATAAAATTTTGTCATACTTTTATAAAGACAATTTTCAAAGGAAATAAATAAAATATTTTTCATGGGTTTTTCAAGTGCATCTTAGATATATGGTCCATAATTTTAGATGAAAAGAAATGAGATTAGAATTGATTTATCTTTTCTCTCAACCATTATTAGGGTTTCTTAGTAAAACCCTATGTGTTTTATTAATGATTTTCATAGGCATTTATATTCTTGTATTGACTGGAGATAGGTGGTAATTCATTGTTTAAGTCATAACTTAAGCCTTCTTCATCATTATATAACTAGCCCCTTTGACCTAGTGATTACTATCTTGGAGGAGCATTTCAAGACTTTAATATTTCATAAAGTCCTTGACATAATATTTGTGAATATTTGATAAATGGTGAGTATTTAATTAGACATTAAAGATCCAATGATGTGCAATGAACTCAATAAGTCAAAGAACCTAAGAATAAACACATTAATGAAATGTGTCATAATCATGGAGCTTAAGTAGTAGATTTATAATGCACTTTAAAGTCAAATAGTCAATGATCAATACAAGGGTTTCAAGTGTCATAATAATGAGAACTTAAAATAATGTGTAGAAGGTAGAGGGTGCCAAGTGTCACAAGTTTGAACACTGACAGTAATGTGTAGAATTCATTTAAGGGTACTAAGTGTCATAAGCATGAGGACTGACAATAATATGCTCAAAAGGCATGCAAGAGTGACAAGTATCCTAATATTAGAAGACTATGTCAAAGATCATGTTTATATTTTAAAGTTGAAACATTAAAGTCAAGAAGTTTGTAAGGATCTGATAAAATGCATGAGCTTATTAGATTCTGATCTAATGATTACATTTTAAAATTGAGTGAATTGAATAATTATCATTGGATCATGGAATGAAAATTAAGATCAATGGTTAGTATTTAATCTCAATGGTCAAGCAATGGAACATTTAGGTAAGATACATTATATGACACAAATAATAATATATATTAATGTAATCAATCCAAATTATTTAAAATGGCATGTGTATCAAAGCTAGAGCCTGATATATGATAAAAATAGTAAAATATGGAAAGTCATGTTGGTGGTGTGTAAATTCAAGAAGTGAGAAACTTATCACTAATGAAAATATTAACTAAGTCTAATAGAAGTGAGATGTGTTAATGAACAAGTGTGAACATTAAGAAGAAATGATACCTATATCTAATGTATATATATACATCATCTAGGATACACATGAAGTGTGAGAAAAATATTGAGATATAAAAGGGCAGATAGGGAGAAAGGAAGAGAGATAAATTGCAGAGCATGAGCAATTGTAAAATAGGTCTATAATATAGAATTGGATTCATTTGAATCACTTGATAATTAGGAGTTGAACCTCCATAATATATCTGATTGGTGGGTGCCTTCATAAAATCTAAATTGGTGCTCAATTAGGGAGTAGGTTCTTCCTTAAAGTTAGTGATCTTAAATTAGGGAATTGGTATCTCCTTAGGATTGGCACCCTTAAACATTGAAATCAATGAGGTTTTTATTGTGATGTTGGATTAGGATTATAGATTCTAGTAGATATTCTCACCATGGTTTTTCCCATATTTGGTTTTCCTCATACATTATGTGTGATGTCTATTTGTGTGTGTGATCTCTACATATCCTTTCTATCTTTCATTAAAAGTATTAAATGACTAATTTTAATCAATCTACTAATTCACCCCCTCTTAGTAGATAGTTTTTTCCAACAATTGGTATCAAAGCCCTAGTTCCTTAGAAGAAGCTTAATTACCTCAAGTAGATCTTAGATAATGAACACAAAATGTCTAGTCAAGAAACCTCTTACTCAATCAAAGCACCTCTCTTTCATGAATCAAACTATGTACTTTGGATCATTATAATGGAAGCATATTTATCTTTAGTGGGGTTTGATGAATGTATGTCTATTTTAAATGGATACACAACTCCTACTACAACTCCTAATTATTAGGCTACAAAGAAAGCATTGGAATAAATGCCAAGGCAAGAAATGGTATTCTCTATTGATTATCTAACTTAGATTTTATCCAAGTAATGCATTGGAAAACTTCACATGATATCTAGAAAAAGTTAAAGAGCATCTATGAAGTTGATAATAAGGTAAATTAGGCCAATATACAAACATACAAATGTAAATTTGAAAGCCTTAAAATGATTGAAGAAGAGAAAAATGTAGACTACCTCCTTAGAGTAAATGAAATAGTCAATGCAATCAGAGGCCTTGGAGAAGAGATGAAATATTTGGTAATTATCAAAAAGGTCATAAGATCTCTACCATCAAGGTATGACTCTAAAATATCTATAATAAAGGAACCAATAGATCTAGATAGACTCACTATTGATGAGTTAAATAGAACATTCATAGCCTATGAGATGAGAATGGGAGAAGTTGATAATTTTAAGAGAGAAGTTACATTCAAAGTAGCAAAATCAAAATCACTTGCATTCAAATCTAAGGACACTAATGAACAAGAATCCAAATTTTTCATAAAATTAAGAAGAGGGTCTAGGAAATACGAAGGTAAGTAACCCTTTAAATGCTTTAACTATGGTAAGGTAGGACATTTTTCTACTAAATGCCCTTGTAGCAAAAAGGATAACTTTGAGAAAGAAAAGGATTTTAAAAATATGAAACCACACTACTCCAAAAATAAGAACTTATTCAAAAATATCAAGTTCCTATACAAAAAAAAAAGATATTGATTCATTAGATGATTGTGATAGCTCAGATGATGACCATGATTATGCCTTTGTGGTTGATGAAAATGAATTCCTATTCATGACATTAGAATCAACTTCTATGGATCAAGAAAAAGATGTTAAAGACTCTAATGAAGAAAAGGAAGGAGAAGTGGATCTAGAGGATGAAATCATCTATGCTATAGATGAAATTAAAAAGTTGAGACAAGATTACTCAAAAAATAAGAAGCATGTACAAAAAGAAATTGAAAAAAATATCTAAAAGTATATAAAAATTGAATCGATGATACTTAGCCTAAAAACACAAGTTGATATGGCTAGAAGAATATAAAATGTAGTCAAAGTTGAACTATAATCTAAATTTGATGAATGGATGAAGATAGAAGAAGAAATAGTGGCTTTGATAAAAGAAATTGAAAAAGCTAAAGAATAAATAGACAAAGGCCTAACGCTAATAAGAGGTTTAAAAATTCTTGATGAGTTGATCAACTCTCAAAATCCATCAAAAGAAAAATCTAGTCTTGGTTTTGAAAAGGGTAAAATTATCATAACTATTACATATACAAACTTATATGATAACTTCAAAGTAGAAGGAGAATCAAGAATAAAGAAAGAAAAACCCTAAAAGAATGGCTCTAGAGATACAAAGATAGACACATGTACTATTGATGTGAAGAAAGCTAAAGGAAAAAAGAAGTTTGGATAAAATAATAATAATAATGAGTCAATCTTTGGAAATTCAAAGAAGATACAAAAGACAAAGGGAGCTGATGCAAATGGTTACATAAGGGTGAGAGACTTGAAGAAGCTAGAGTTAAGAAGACCTCTTCATCCTACGCAAAGAAATGTTATGACTATGTATTTCTCATTTTTTTATGGTTATTATTATACCTGTAATTAGTTTGGTCATAAGGATAGTGAATTTAGATTTATACCTAAAAGGAGAATAAACATTGTGAACAAAAATTCATTTTTTCCCTTGTTAGATACAAATGTAATATGCTATAACTATAATAATTTTGGTCACATAGCTAAACAATGTATAACAAAATTTTTAAGACAAAAAATACAAAAATAAAAGGAAAATCATGATTCCAAGTGTGAAAAAGGGTTCATAAGTCTCTAAAAAGGGGGAAAATAAAACAAATAAGAAATATATGGATGTGTGGAAAGTGAAATATTAGACAGTTGCACAATCTATGATTGTTCATATTTCACTCCATGTCAAGGAACATAATTTGTGGGTAATAGATAGTGGTTGATCAAAACACATGACCAGTGACAAGAGAAAGGTCATCAGACTGAGTATATGTAAAGAAAGATTTGTCAGTTTGGGATAAAATACTATAGTAAAAATCTATGGTAAAGGAATCTTGAACATAAATGGAAAATTGCCTACACATAATGTCCTTTATGTTGAAGGATTAAAACATAATTTTCTAATTGTCATCCAAATGTATGATAATGGATATAAAGTCAAATTTAATGCATAAGGTTGTAAGATAAGTAATTATAGAAGAATATTTATAGAAGGGAAAATAATTTAAATAAATATTTATAATCTTAGTGAAGTGAATGGTAATAATTGTCTAATAGGAAAGGTTGTTGAGAGTTGGTTATGACACAAAAGAATGGGTCATGTCAAATTTGATAACATAGTAAAAATGAAAACAAATAAGTGTGTTTGACACATGCCTAAGATAACCAAAACTATAGACACTAATTGCAACGAATGTTAGCAAGGCAAACAAACAAGGGTCAGATTTAAAACAAAAGATTATATAACTATAAATCCTTTAGAGTTAGTTCATACTGATCTTTGTAGTCCTATTAAGATGAGGATTTAAGGGAGAAATATACTTCATGTTGATAGTATATGAGTACTCAATAATGACATGGGTAACCATTTTAAAGGATTAGTCTTGAGCATTTGAAGATTCAAAATATGTAGGGCCATGGTAGAGAATGAAATTAGACAAAAAATCAAATGGTTAAGACCTGATATGGGTGGATAATTCACCTCAAATAAGTTCATATAATACTATGATAAGCATGGAATCAAAAGGCACTACTTTACAATAAGGAATCCATAGAATAATGGAGTTATTGAAATAAAGAATAAAATAGTCAAGGAGATGGGCATAACAATGCAAAGAGAGGCCAAGTTACCTAATGGATACTAGAGAAAAGTAGTAAAAATAGTAGTATATATCTTGGATAGAGTTCAATTGAGGGTAAATAGTGAGGAATCCCCTTATGAACTATGTTATGGAATACCTACCTCTATTAAGTATTTTAGGGTGTTTGGTAGAAAATTCTACATCAAAAGAAAATAAGATAATTTGGGAAGCTTTGAATCAAGATGTGATAATGGAATATTTATTGGTTATTCCACCGAAATAAAAGCCTACATATGCTATAGTAAAAGGCTAAAAAATATTATAGAGACTATCAATGTCAAGATTGATGAAGGATTGAAGCATGTTAAACCTGACAAAGACATCTATGAAGAAGAATTAGAGTCTAAAAAAGAAATAGTTAATGAAGATCCTGATGAATTAAATAAAAAGGCATATGCAAGATTTGTTCAAAAGGATAATACTATAGATAAGATCATTGTAAATAAAGATGAAGGAGTTAAAATAGATATAAGAGTTGTAAATAACAAGTATCAAGTAATTATTTCTCTAATATCTGAAATTAAGCCTAAGAACTATGTTGAAGCTAGCGAGGATGAGAATTATCTAAAAGCCATGGAAGAAGAACTAAGACAAATTAAGAAGAATAAAACTTGGGAATTAGTTCCAAGACACTCAAACAAGAATGTAATAGTAAAAAATGGGTCTTTAGAAAAAAACTCAATGATGATGGAACTATTATAAGGAATAAGGCTAGATTGGTGTGCAAAGGATATGCACAAGTTGAAGGTATATATTTTCAAGAAACATTTTCTCCAATTGCAAGATTAGAAGCTAAAATAATGTTTCTATCATTCTCCATTTATAATAAATTAAAATTCTATCAAATGGATGTTAAGTCTATTTTCTTGAATGGGATCCTAAAAGAGGAAGTCTACATAGAATAACTTGAAGGTTTTTAGCTATCAGAAGAAGAATATTATGTTTTTATACTAAATAAAGCTTTTTATGGTCTAAAATATGCACCTAAAACATGATATTCAAGATTATAATAGTTCCTAAAAAAATAATGATTTAATAAAGGTTTTGTAGATAGCAATCTATACTTCAAATCAAAAGGTGAGCATATGTTAATTATTGTTGCATACGTAGATGATATAATTTTTGGTGGTAATAACAAAAGAATTTGAAAATATTTTTCTAATCAAATGAAAAAGATTTTTATATGTCCATGCTTAGAGGAATCTCTTTCTTCCTTGGTCTACAAATATCATAAATTGATGAAGGGATATTTATATCTCAAACCAAGTATGCTAAAGAAATGATCAATTTTTTTGGAATGGAAGACAACAAACCAGTGGGTACTCCCATGATAAATGGATGTAAGTTGAGAAAAAATGATGAGTCCCATAATGCAAATCAGAATTCTTATAGATAAATGATATGTATCTTATTATACCTAACTACATCAAGACATGATATCATGCAAGTAGTGTGCATGGTTTAAATATTTTAAGCTACTCCCAAAGAATCACAGTGAAAAGAATCTTCAGATATATCAAGAGTATAATTGACTATGGACTATGGTATCCTAAAGAATCACTTGTGGTGGTGCATTTTTACTTGGAAAAAAACTTGTTTCATGGCTAAGCAAAAAGTAAGATTCAATTACTCTTTCTAAAATATAAGCAAAGTATATTCTAGCAATGGCATGCTACACTCAAGCCTTTTAGATTAATAAAAAACATAAATACATCAAGGTAGAATACAAATAACCTATCTCTATTATTTTTGACAATTTAAGTGTCATTAACATGTCAAATAATCTAGTGATGCATTCCAGAACTAAGCATATATCAATCAAGTATCACTTCTTAAGAGAAAATATTACAGATCAAGAGGTCATAACGTAATATGTGCCAACACACAATCAAGTTACAAACATAATTACCAAACCTCTTCCCAAATAACAATTTTAGTATTTAAGATAGAAAATGGGAGTGGTGGCTCCTACATCACATCACTAAATCCTAGTAATAGAGCATGAGATTAGGGGGAGGATCACAAAAGATTTTTTAATCCATAGAAGAAGAGAGAAAAGGTAAGATAGGTATGAATATTGTAAAAAAATTCTTGGATAAACTCCTTTATCTAATAAATGGGAAGAAAATTTTGGATAAACAGTGAAAAAGTTGGAATCCCTTTGCCACTGATGTCAAAGGAGGAGAAAAAGTGCAAATTATCTTTATAAAAGTTTACCAAATTATTTGTGTTTATCAAAGGGGGAGATATGATAATTATTTTTGTATCCAAGTTGTGTATTGAAAAATGCTCCATTTCCTAAGGGGGAGAAAGGTTGGTGTGAGTATCTTCAACTCACATTCATCGGAAGACAATGCAAGCACAATCAATTCCAAAGGAGTAGAGCATGCATTGAAAGAATCAAAGCATTTATTTTTCCATCAATGAAAAAGGGGGATATTGTGGGAAATATGATTTTCATTAATATCAAAAGATAAAGCATTATGTTAAAGGATCAGTCAAAGGTAGGATTGATGGAGAGATGGATAGAAAAGCATTTTTTGTAGTCGCAAAGTGCAAGGTTATAAAAAGTTGCAATATTGTCATAAAAAGGTGTCATGATTTTATAGATACCATTTAGAAAGGAAACAAATATAATATTTTTCATGGGGTTTTCAAGTGCATATTATATATATGGTTCATAGTTTCAGATGATAAGAAATCATCTCAAAATTGATTTATCTTTATTCTCAACCATTACTAAGGTTTCTTAGTAAAACCCTATGGGTTTCAGTCATGGTGTTCATAGTCATTTATATTTTTGTAGTAAATAGAGATAGGTGGTAATCAGTTACTTAAGTTCTAACTTAAGCCCTCTTCATCATTATACAACTAGGCTCTTTAACCTAGTGATTACTAGTTTGGAGGAGCATTTGAAGACATTAATATTTCCAAAGTCCTCAACTTAATATTTGCCCAAACTTGATCAATGGTGATCGTTTAAATAGATGTTAAATATGAAATGATGTGTAATGAAGTTAATAATTCAAACAACCTAAAAATGAATTCATTAATGACATGTGTCACAATCATAGAGATTTAGCAATAGATTTATAGTATAATTAAAATTCAAATAATCAATGATCAATGTAAGGGTTCCAAGTGTCACAAGTGTAAGAACGAATAGTAATGTACAAAAGGCATGTAAGGGTTCCAAGTGTCATAAGCATGAGAAATGATAGTAATGTACAGAAGGCATGTAAGGGTGATAAGTGTCATAATCATGGGTACTAATAGTAATATGCTCAAAAGGCATGCAAGAGTGTCAAGTGTCCTAATCTCAAGAGATTGTGTCAAAGATCAACAGTTGCATTTTAAATTTGAAGCATTAAAGTCAAGAAGATCATAAAGATTTGATGGAGCACATGAGATTTTCAAATTCTAATCTAATGGTAATGTTTCAAATTTGAGTCAATTGAATGATGATCATTGGATCATGGCATGAAGCTTAATATCAATGGTAAGTATTTAAATATTTGTTCATCTCAATGGTTAGGTGATGGAACACTCAGGTAAGATGCATTATATGACATAGAAAATGATATAGATTGTTGTAATTGATAGAAATTGTGTAAAATGTCATGTGTATCAAAGTTATAACATGATATATGATAAAAATAGTAAAAGAAAGAAAATGATGGCAGTGGTGTGTGAATTCAAGAAGTGGGAAACTTGTCATTAAAAAAAGATGAATTGAGCCTAATAGAAGTGTGATGTGTTAATGATAAGGTGAGAACACTGAGAATAAATGAGACCTAGATATAATACATATATACATCATATAGGATACACACAAAGTTTAATAAGAATATAGAGATATAGAGAGGTAGAAAGGCATAGAGGGAGAAAATAAGAGAGATGAAGTACAGATCATGAGCAATTGCAAAATAGGTCTATAACATAGAATTAGATTCATTTGAATCTCTTTATAATTAGGAGTTGAAGATCCATAATAGATCTAATTGGTGTGTGATTTAAGAAGATCTATTTTGGTGATCAGTTAGGGAATATGTTCTTCCATAGATTTGGTACTCTTAAACTAGGGGATCAGTGTCTCCGAAGGGTTGGTGCCCTTAAACATTGTAACCAATGAGGTTTCTATTGTGAAGTTGCATTAGGATAGTAAATAATATAAACTATTCTCATCGTGGATTTTACCATATTAGGTTTTCCACATACATTAAGTGTGATGTCTATTTGTGTGTATGTGATCTCTACATATCATTTTTAGTTTACATTAAAAGTATTAAAGGACTAATTTTATTAAATATACTAATTCACCCCCTCTCAATAGATAGTTATGTTCTAACATTGATAGTATCTATTTTATGTTTATATGCTACCAATTGCATTGGTGAGGACACTATATTTGGCTTAATATACCCCAACTATACCAACAATGTTGAAACTAAATAGTTTGATCCCAATCTAGATTCAGTGTAAGTCATTTTTTTATATTTGATCTAATTTAGAATTTAGTCCCTCTTTCATAGTCATGTCTATCTCACATTAGATTTTATGAATGGGATCCAAAAGAATAACATTCTATTTTCCCATCTCAATTCTATGTTTCTCGAGATCAAAAGGACTTATTGACATCACAAAAATTATCTCACGTAGTTTTTGTTTAATACAAACATTATAATATTACCACTATGGGAAAACAATCTACGTTGCCTAGGTCTGAGAAAATTATTTTAAAATAATATGAATAGATGTCCATTTAGGTTGATCAAACTATGTATGTGTTTCTTTCTATAAAATTTATTATTACATCTATGATACTTGAATATATATTAATTTATGAAAATGACCCTCTGCTATTTTTCAATGTCCAAGTTGGTGACATATGAATCAAGATATATTTGATATATGAAGGCTCTAAAACTTGTGTCCACTTCTTAGAATTCATTAAAACCATATGATACTCTAAATATAACCTAAAATATACCTAGATCACATTTCAAGGATATGATTGATTACAAATGACTCCATTATGATTTGCTTATCTCCTTATCATGATAACTAATGTTATGATTAGAATTAATATTACGATTTTTAACTTACTAATATCATATAACATTTTTTTCCACCCTTATATTTATTTTATGAGTTTCATGAATTTATTTGCATGCCAATGCATAATTTATTTACAAGGGTGATATGTACAAGATACAAGGTGATATAAAACCTTAAAATTTTGAAAATTTGTAAGAGATATATGTCTTTAGAATTCAAAACCTTTAGCCTTTACCTAGCATACCATTTCATCAATATTATAATTTTAACTATCCCACAAAATCAAATCAAGGATATAATGATGACCCTGAGATTGTGGGAAACATTTCACCAAAACTCCTGGATTCCAAAGATCATGAGCCAAATGAGATTCATTTAAAAATAAAAACAACATACCTTCCTTATAGCATCATGTATTATTTCCTTCCCATCTTGTTACCTCATTTTCATAAGACACTCAGTGATGTGTTTCTCAATTTTATGGTATTACAAAGAAACCCACATCCCATACATATTCTAGTGACATAGTAGTGAAATACCTTAACATATAACTCACCACTCCTAATTATAATTATGGTTACACCCTAGATGACCCATGTTTTTTTGGATATGTTATAGCTAAGGATTCATAAATCATCGATTACCATTTTGTCTTCATCATGTTTACCATAAATTTCCATCTTTTTCTAGCATTAACTCAATTGGAATCATTCAACCTAGTGTTTCATATCTATAAAAATTTCCTAAAATTTTCTTGTGTTTAATTAATGTTGACAAGTCTGAGATGAAGCTAATTATACCTTATATTTCAAATTCAACTCTTCTTATTTATAATCATCTTTGAAATAACCTTAATATTAAAGTTATGACTGGGCCCTATTAGTTCTTCAAGTGTTATAATCCATCAATCTCAATTCCTATTTATATGGTGGATACACTTATATAGCCTAAATTGAGTATGTCTCCCAAATAAATAGTATCACCATATTATTCATTCCAAAAACTATCTGATCAATCACAATAACAGTGTAGATCCTACCAAATATATGTAAAAAATTATAATCAAATTCCTAACTCAAACACTCTAATCACTAATAGTGACTTTTATAATGAAATTCTAGAGGGACCCAAATATTATTATTGAAAAAAGGTTATATTTGGCACCACACCCACCAATCCAAGAGGAAGAAAAATATTTCAAATTTCATAAAGTATTTTGTCATTAAGATCAAGTGTGTAAATCATACTAAATATTTTAAGATTAACATAAGTTATAAGTCCAAACTACTACCACGGATAGTTGACCACCTCAGTTTGCTAATACTAGGTGCTCTAATGTATTTCAAGGGACTAGTACACATTATTTAACTAATAATAGAGATTTTTTATGGTACATGTATGAAATTCATCTCAATGAATATAATTTTGCCAATCTATAAAAAATATAACCTATAAATATTACACTTGATTATATCCCAAAATATAGAGGCTCGTATTAATTTGGCACCAATATTTTACACATCACAAAGATAGGTATAGAAATATCTAGTAGAATTTAAGAGACTTTATAAGATCATCGACCCAAGGTCCCAAACAACATTCACATGGTACCACATATGGATCCCTTAGACTATAACATGTGTGTGTCATATTACCACATACTAATCACATTAATCATTATCATTAGGAGGTCCCAAAGCCTCATCTATGTAGCACACCTACTTTTTCCTTAGCGATCATTTGATAGGATTTCCTAGCATGACTCTCAGTAATAGTAAGTGAGACCATGGTTAGATTAAAATATTATTTTTAAGATGATTTAGTAGATGTTATTGATGATGTATGTAGGTAAATTCCATGGCACTTGTGAGTAGATAATTTATTCATATCATATAATTTAATATTTCTTATTATTCTTTTTAGTGTATGTGGTTCTTCTTCACATGTCTTTCTTATATCATGATAATTTACATTATACTATTTTTCATTTATATTTTATTTGTATCATTTATATCACTTTAGAATTGGCCTCTATTACCATTATCAATTTCAGGTATCACTTTCAAGTTTTACTTCTATTATATATATATATATATATATATATATATATATATATATATATATATATATATATATATATATATATATATATATATCACTTTATAGTGACATGTGTTTCCCTAGTGGATATTAGGTATCACCTTTAGGTTTTATTTTCTAATATTTTTAAACTTCCTCCTATTTTTTTATGATTTAAAGATAACCTTATCTTCCATTATTAATATTACACCTTTACCATATTTTTAAGTCAGCCTTAGTTTCATTGAGATTATTTTGGAATGGGTCCTCTTATCAATTCTTGTGATATAAGCCTATAACATTTGCAGGTTGTCATGTATTTTATACTTACATGATTATAATTTTTGACAAGGTTTTCCTTATTTTGGGTTCCCATTCCAAAATTTGACGTAAATTTACATGTACTTTCAATTCCCTTTTTTAACTTAGTCACTTCTAAATAAAAAAAGATGTTTTATTATGATCAAAACGTAGCTCATTAATATTTATATAAAACATTTCACATGGATGTATCTTAAATGATCCATAATTTTTCCTCTCCTTTCACTTGAGTCATACTTAAGTGGATTTTAATATTTCACTCTTTCATGTAGTGAAATTATATAAGTCATTTGGGCACCATGGTCTTTAGATTATTCTCTCTAGCAACTAGGTCTAATATCTATCTTGTTAGTCATTTTTTTCTGCCATTTATGGTTTTCAAAATTGGTATGGAGGATTAAAATATAAAAGTAAAATAGAACTAAAATAAAAATCATAATAAAATGCAATATTAAGATAAAAATTATTTTTTAAATTATGATCACACCAAAAGATATTATATTTTTGGCACATAGCATATTATATTCAAAGCTAAAACTCCATAATTGACTCATAATAAAGTTGTGGTCCATTTGAGTGAGGTATTCCTATAGACTAGGATAGGAGATATCATTTCTTTGTTTATTATCTATATATTACATTATAGTTCCACCTAATTTCTTAAGAAAGTGCCTAAACTTCATACTATCTATAATAATTTACAAGGGGTAATGAGAATTGGGGAACATGTTGTGTGAAGTTAGTATCATTTTAATTTTTATGTATATAGAGTTCCTAAAATTATATATACTTAACTTGTTATCTTAAACTTGTGTTTGTTAGGTGGCATTCTCTAGGTCCTTGATTTTGGTAGTTCTTACCCTTGCCCACTTGATTAGATGCCCCTGTATCCACTAAGTATTCATACATAAAATTTATGTCACCTTGCATCCTTAAATCTTAATCACATATTCATCAATATCGTATTATATATCTATTTTATCTTCCATATCTCCTCTTCTTTGCATTCCATTTTATATCTATTTTTTTAAAATTTTACTTTTAAATTCCATTTATAATACAATTAGGATTTTATTTTTCTGATTTGAAATATAATACCCTACGGAATACAAGTATCGATTCATCACAAAAACTTCTCACCATTCATATTTACACTTTATCAATCATTATAGTCATTTGTATAGATGGTTTTGATTTCTTATATCTTATGTTAATACAAACATTGATTTTGAGTTTTCATTCATTGGAGTCTTTAGCTTATTTTGATGCATGTGATTATTTAATTTTATTATGTTAGACCCCACTAGGCAAACAAACAATTATAATTTTTTTTCTCACATGGAAATACTTATCAAATTATTTATAGCTATCTATTTAACACTTGAGAACTAAATATGCATAATAATAAATATAGTATTACAAATGATCCATCCAAAGACTGCATAAAATTCCATATGTTTATTGAGCTGATAAAGGGAGAACATCATCCAATTGCATTACCTCCAACCATAAACCAATGGTATCCCACAAACCTCCCCATTGGGAGTGGCCTTAACCTTCATAGAGAGGAATATAAGAACAATGTAAATATCAAGAAAAAAAACAAAACCTGTATGTGCACTATCACTATTACATGAAACAATCAAATAGAAAATATAAATCCACTCTTCTATCTAAATTACATAAACATGCACATGTAAACTAGAAGTACATTGAAATGACAATATCCCATCTGTAATGGTAATTTGGCCAAAGTCTTCATTACAAAATTCATATTTAATAATGTAAGTCATTTTGACTTGCACATAACTTTTTGATACTAAATCATGACATAATAAGATATTAGGGGATAGGTATATGAGTTACCTAATGGCATACTAATATATGAATCTCTTGTTATCCAGGTATATTCTACCATATAGATTTAAAATCAAAATAGTAAAATACCATGTAATAATATATGGTGTAAATAATGATCAAAAAATAATCTAACTAATTCCAATTATGTAATAATAAATATGTAAACAAAGATTTATCAATACACTTTATTTAATGTTGGAGATGTTCATTAGACTAGAAAAAGAATCAAGTTGTTCAATGCCTATATTTCTAACATATCTTCTATCATAATTCTCATTTATGCAAGTATGTTGTCTAATATAAAACAATATGAAGGATCCATGAATCTTTAACCAAAATTTAAGACTATATGCTTTTCCATAACAATTCTTACAAATTTTTACTCCATCATGTTCTAATAAGAAAGAAGATATTTCCATAATAAGACTATAATTTTGTCATATTCTATATTAAAAGATCTAGCTCATGTTATATCCATAAATATGTTATAACTTTAAGGAAGGGGTATTATATTTAAATTGGACTATATGCATATTATATATCTTTTTCTCAATATCCTAATTATTATTGTTGGTGTGCATGACAATTTCTAATAACACAAAACTATGTATATCATTATATAAGTTTACATAATAAAACCTCTTCATACCAATTTATACATGTAAGTATATTCTTTCAATTAATACACTATTGAAGTAATTTTAGATAAGGCTATATAATTCCCCATTGATATTCAAGTTCCATCTCATTATTCATTTTTATATAAACTTCCAAGTCTATAATACACCTTTTCACTAGTATATATAAATATATATAGCTCATACTACATCAATTGATATATTTTACACATTTATATAATTATGTAGATACCATTTATTATTCAATTTCTAATTCTTAGTCTACTTGATATTCCAAAAGTTACCTATAGTTAGGTCTATTCCTACACCGAAGGCCCATACTACATTTTTACTAGGTAAATATAACTAAAATATATAATTTATAGGTTTATAACCATAGCTATATCCATTCATTAACATAAAGTTGAGTTATGTCTTATGTATGGTTTTACTTTATGTCTTAGTGTATTTTTCATAGATGTAAAATAAAATCAATATAAATTTACCTATATATATGGTTATGGTCCTATTTATAGTAAAATCTATGAATAATACACTAAGACATAAAGTAAAACCATACACAAGACATAATTGAACTTTAGGTTAATGAAAGGATCTAGTTTTGGTTATAAACCTATAAATTTTATATTTTAGTTATAAGTATATAGTAAAAATGTAGTATGAGCCTTTGGTGTAAAAATGTATGTATGTATGTATGAATATATTTGTGCATACATTTATATTCATTTTATTTTACATTATTTTTCTCTATTGTCGTATGTTTTTGGGGTCATGTCAATATAATCAACTAATAATCCATATATAACCCATTTTTAAAACTTCTAATCACATCACACAAATCTCCTAATTTTCTTAAAATTCTTGGTCACAACCTTATACCAAATCATGAGTAAGAGAATATATGAATATCTATTAATGGCACATGTATCTATAAAAAAATTATATTTGTACTCATGGAAAATAAAATTCAAATATAAGCGTAAGATCCATACCAAGATTATATATTTCATTATGATATTTCATCAAAATCCTTTAATAAACATTTGATACAGGCAATTTAAAAAATCCTAAAATGTAAAGTTCCTAATACTAGAAATGGGTTGAGGAAATTTGAAGGATAATTCATTCAATAACATGTTATAGGGTATTTATATCAATTAATATCGAAACTCAAATACAACAGAGATTAGTTATTTATAAATAAGGTTTAGTCTTCATCTATATAGTCCTAAGGATGGAATTAAATTCCATCCTTAAGTCTAAAGACTTAAATTACTAGAGTTTTCAACAAGGGTTTTGTGAAATCATAACTTTCATACATCTGATACAAGTAACAAAACCTATGGTAGAAAACCATATCATTTACTCATATTTTTTCAACTATTAACAGAAAAACTAAATTGGTTATAGAAGATTGCAGTCCAAAAATGTGGAAATTTTCCAAGCTCTAAACTCTATTTATTTTACAACATATTTCCTTCCTATTCTACCATTTTCCATTTACTATTCTCTATTCCTTTCCTCTCCTCATATTTATTATCATTCCACAAAACATGCATATCCTCCATGGCCTATATATTCAACAATATTTCTAGGACATCTCCATCATGCAATTTGTGCTCATAAATGCATCATCCCACTACTATTTTGTTAACTCATAATTTAGTTTATAGATACAAACATGGAGACTGAATATCTTGACATAATCTCCTTCGCAAGTTCAAAACTTTAAATGGTAGAATTAACATATGAAAACTAAAACCTTAATGCATTCTTATTTACTTATATTGTATTGAAATTAGAACATCACAAAAATTCCATGTAAAATTTTGAGTCTTATCTATTTACCTAGATATGCCAAAATAAATATAATGTATGAAACTTTAAAGTGGAAACCAAAATTAATTTTCTTTGAGAGGTATTTTTCCCATAAATACCTTACCACCAACTAGTTAATTTAATTAATCAAATATACATGGTCAAAAAACATTATTAAAATAAATACCAGTTAAACAAAAACATTGTTATGATTATAAAAACATATCCTGAAGAGATAAGTCAAGTAAGATTTAACATGATCAATAACTTTCCTATGTTAAGTCACAAAAGCATAATATAATTATCTAAGAAAAATGGGTAAAAAATTGATTCATATTGATACAAAAGATTATAATTGATATAATAAGGTGACAACAACATAACAAAATAGAGATTAAACATTTAATGCAAATCATGGAAATCAATACAAACAAGTAGCGCTAAGCAACCAATGAAAAAAAATTTCCTTCATTCCATAACTAATGTGGTGTGTGTGTGGGTTTGATGGAACTTCCTCTGTATCCCCATTATAATTATTCTCACCACCTCTCTAACGATACTCTCTCTTTAAATTTCTTATCAAGGTGGGTTTGTCCTCCATCCACCTCATCAAACAAGCTAGTAGTTAGTCCAAAATCAAAATAATCATCAGCATATAAACATATTAAAATATTGAATACAAGTAATATAAAAAAACCATTATCATAATCATAATAAAATATATGCAATAGCTATCATATAGATACCAATAATGATCTAAGTAATATATCTACAAACTAAACAACATATATTAATCTAAATCAAAAATATAAATGATATCTTAATAATTAACGACATAATCCATTAATTAATACTTTAAATAATCCATGGAGGAAACTACATGTGAAATCCTTCCCATAAAACTGGTCATCATCCCAATGACACTTATTTCAAAGAATATTTTTCATATAAAACAAAGTTCAAAACAATAATTAATGTTTAACAAAAAATAAATAATGTTTAGCGTAATTATCATGTCAATAAATGAGGAAATAGACTCAAAATCACCTCATAGTCTTCCCATGTTACACTATCCTTAGAATATTGGTCATCTTAGACATTAAATTGTGATTCTTCTCTATTACACAAGCTGAGCTTG
>JARHVA010003063.1:460000-557500 GCA_037957365.1 Torreya grandis | reverse complement strand
GGGTAGGGCCACTCCTAGCAGGGAGGTGTGTATGAGACCTTTGGTTTATGTTTGGAAATAAAATGCTCAGATGATGCTCTCCCTCTATTAACTTATTCAACATATGTGATTTTACTTAGGATATGGATGGATCAAGACTTATTTAGTGGCTCATTTGTATTAATGTACTTATTTTTATGTATATCTAACATTTTAATACATTGTACCTTATTATTGGATGGATATTAAACACAAAAGTGGTTGTGTCATTGTATATTATTTTTAAATTGTAATCAATGTTACATGTAAGCACATTTATGTTAGATTTATGAAATATATCATTAATTAATGTACTTGATTGATATTAATATAGCTTATAGACTAGTTTATTACTTGAGTACTAAATGGATTTGATTTATCTAGTGGATTAATGTTACTAAAACATTTATTTCTTAGATTCATTAAGTTGTCAAGTGTTAAATTAATATGTTTAAATAATTTGATAAGTATATTCATATGAAAAATAAATTTAATTATTGATTATCCTAGTGGGGTATAACATTATAGTATTAGAGTTTAAAGTTTATCTCTCAGACCTAATGCATCCATTAACTAAAATTTATTCTCCCAATTTTAAAAAAAATGAGAATGGTACAAGATAGATAGATTGGTGAGGGATATTCTAATACAAACCCTCAAACTTATCCTAATTAGCTAGCTCCAAAGCAAGTTGTGAAACTTGATCAGATTTGTACTATTTTGAATGAATAACATATATTAAACAAAAAGTATATAGAAATAAAGAAGAAGATGAAAATGAAGTTATAGAGGAAAAACTTGAAGATCAAGTAATGATTCAAGATAAAAGTCATGAGGAAGTATAACAAATTTATAGAGGTCAAGTATTTGTAGGACATGCATGTGACAAGAACAAAGTTGTAATCCACCCCATTTTATGGCACAATTTTGAGTGATAGAGATAAAGCTTGGCTCAGAGAGATAAAAAGTAATTGGAGATTCAAAACTATTCTAAGTTAAATAAGGCTATATTAGGAGATTACCAATTGGCTGGTGAAATAACAACTTGGTACGCTAGAAATAAGATCAAAATAAATCTATATTATACTACCACCACATGGGAGAAATTTGTTACTCCCTTTAGAGCATAATGATTACCTCAACTCTAATTCAACCAAATTTTGATATATTTTTATAACTTGAGGCAAGGGGATTTATCAATGAATGAGTATTGGGAACAATTTAAAAATCTCTTAAAGTATGTTACATTATATGAAAAGGATGAGCATTTCTAAATTAGGAAATTCATTGTGGGATTGAAACCACAAATTGGTTGTGAATTGGATGTGCATGGACCATCCACCATAGATCAAGTTTTAGAAAAATTTGTAAAATAAGAACAAAAGCTAAAGTCACTAGTAGAGGTTAGAGATAAGTATAATATGAGTTTTCGTAGTTCCAAGACACCCTTTAAGAAGAAGAAATAGAAACATAATGGTAATTCTAATAACTAGATCAACAGTCGAAACACAAGATTTGGTAGTACTTTTAGTAATATGAAACCATGATGGAATTTTAGAGAAGTATTTAATGGTGAAAATTAGGCTGAGAAGAAGGGACCACCGGGATGATGTTTTAATTTTGTAGGATATCATGATGCCAAATATTATCTTCTATGAAAGATAGATGGAAAAATAAAAAACACAACCTCTTATTCATAATAAGTAATATTTCAAAAATGTATTAATGTAATAGTGGATAATAAACAATATGGATTCAAAGCCTCTCCCATAAAAGTATCATGTTTGGACATCCAATTTTTATTTTGATTGATATTAGAGCTATTGGGTTATTTATTTCTCCTAAAATATTATGTAAATTATCTATTAGAAATATTTTTATGGAAAATATATGTTCGGTATAGTATGAGAATGATTCCAAGATAAAGGTTGATAGATGTCTCATTGAGGCAAAAATCAAGTTACCAAAATTCACCATGTTTAGTGATATTTATGCAACACCAATATGATCATATGATGTGATCCTAAGAGTGAATCGGTTTTTTTGGCATAAATTTAAAGTTGAATATTTCCTCAAAAAGGTTGAATTTTTGGATGATTTGGAAAATGAAACCCAAATCCAAAGAAGTCAAACAGATTTAAATCTTATGAAAATTTTAGACATTCAACTGAAGAAGGATAACTGGATATCTAAAGGAGGATTTAATAAAGGTTAACATCTTTGATGTTAATTAATAATTTATTGGTTGTTGGTTATTTGAGTTGATAATCCAAAATGCCACATAGATGAAACCCAAGAGAAGGTAGAAGATCAGCTATCCATATGGGCTACCTTGGAGGAGTTGAAAAATGTGAGGGTAAGTTTTGATGCAAGGATTAAAATAGTAGAGGCCAATAATAGAAGAGGAGTTATATAAAGAGAATTTAGTGACAAGGAAGAAGAACCACAAGTTGTGGAGGAGGAAAAATAATTTAAGAGCATGAGGAAAAAGGAATTGATATAGTACTGAAAGTGGTGATGGCGTATGGGTCTAAACCAAAGATAGAACTTATTACTTATGGAGGTAGTTTATATGGTGAGGAACTCATTGATTGGATTATACATTTAGACAAACATTTTTATTATGGAATTGTACCAAATGAAAAAAATGTCAAATTTTCTAGTACAAAACTAAAAGGATGTGCAACCCTTTTATGGGATTATGTATAGGATGAAAGGAGAAATAAAGGCAAAGCCAAGATCAAATATTAGGATAGGATGATAAAAAAATTAAAGGTTAAATTTATATCTAGTGACTATCAAACAAAATCTTCAATAAATTGTAGAATTTAAATAAATAAGAGATTGTTGTTAAGGAGTATATTGATTAATTCTACAAGTTGACAACTAGATCAGGACATGTAAAAAAGGATGTGGAAAAGATTTATAGATACCATAATGGGTTAAGGTATAATCTTCAATATAAACTAAGCCTATAAAACTAAGGACAATTGAATAATGCTATCAATATGGTTTTAAGGTAGAGGTTAAGGTAAATATAAGGCAAACTCAACAATAGGTGCATGGGCAAAATCTATAAAGGTAGAGGACAACTAGGAAAAAGAGGTACATCTCAAAGGATAAATTAATAACTAATTACCTCTCAATAACATTAATCTAATTCAATAAGTGGATTTAGATTAAGGAGACCTTCATTAAGAGGAGGATACAAACAAAGAGGAATAGGATTTAATGGATTCAATGTAAAATGTTTTGAATGCAACAAATTTATAGGTCATAGATATTGGGTGTGTCTAGATAATGATCAAGCTAGCAACTCTAGAACTGAAATTAGAAATCAAGTAGTCCAATCAAAAGAATAAATTATGAATTATCCATCTCACATATTAAAATTAGAATATGGTGAGTCCTTGTTGATGAGGAGAGTGTTGATAAAACCACCTAAGAAGTAAGAGTCTAATCAAATAAAAATGCTATCCAAGACAACTTTTGAATCCCAATGTAGGTGTTATAAATTGGTGATTGATCTAAGTAGTACAGATAATCTAGTGTTAATATATATGGTATAAAATCCTTGTTTCAATAGAATACCACATACGACCTCTCTAAGCTCTCATGGATTCAGAAAGGCCATAAAGTTCATATGAATGAACAATGTTGGGTAAAATTTTAGATTTGAGGATACAAAGACAAGGTTCTATGTGACATAATGATAATGAAAGTGTCCCATGTTATCCTAGGCAGGCCATGGAAATATCATAAAAATAAAACTCATAATGTAAGGAATAATGTTTATACCTTGGAAAAGGATGCAATAAGTTACACACTACTACCTCTAAAATAAGAAGACAATGGATAAAGGACTAATGCAAGTGTTATGATGGTGAGTGATAAAGAGTTATTGAATGATATGAAAGAGGAAGATGTTGGTTTTGGACCTGTGATTAGAATAAGGATGTATATAATAGCCATCAATTTGAATGATCTACCTCAATAGGTACAAAACATGTTGGAATAATTTTTTTGATATTATTATGAATGAACTACCCAATTAATTTCCACTTATTAAGAGCATTAATCATCATATTGAATTTTTACAAGGTGAAAGTTTACCCAAAAAATGTACATAAAAGATTAATTATCAAAAAAATGAATAAATTAATAATCAAATACAAGACCTATTGGATAAAGTATTAATCAAAGGGAACATCAACCCATGTGTAGTAATAGTTATAATAGAAATAAAGAAATAAGGGGATTAGATAATATGCACTAACTACAGAGAAATAAACAAGATAATAATAAGGTATAGGATTCTTCTTCCAAGAATTAAATATTTCATGGATTGTTTGAGTGGTTATAGATATTTATCTAAGATGGATATTAATATTATTTGTCATCAAATAAAGATAAGGGAAGGAGATGAATGTAAAACTACGTTTAAGACTAATGAGGGTATGTATGAGTGGCTTTTTATGCCAATCGATCTCACTAATTCCCCAAATACATTCATGAGACTCATGAATGAAGCCTTAAATCCTTAAATTAGTAATTTTTTTATTGTATATTTATATGATATATTGATTTATAACTATATCAAAGAAGAGCATCTTCAACATCTAAGAATGGTAATGAAAAAGTCTAAAGAGGAGAGGTTATTTATTAACCTTAAGAAGTTTTTTTTATGAATAAAAATTTGGTGTATCTTGGTTTTTATAATCTCTCACGGTGCTTTGAATATGAATAAAGACAATGTAAAATCCATCATTTATTGGTCAACTCCAAAGACAATCAATGAGGTAAGAATCTTCAATGGATTAACAATCTTTTATAAGTTTATTAGAAATTTTAATCGGATTTGTGCATCCATTATTGAAACTATAAGAGGTGATAAAAAGAGATATCTATGGGCTATTATTTTTAAGAGGAATTTTTAGTTTTTTAATAAGAGAATCACATAATAGCTAGTGTTAGGACTTCCTAATTTCAACAAGATTTTTCAAGTTGAGTGTGATTCAAGTGGGGTGGCCATTAGACCTATATTATGTCAAGAGGGTAAACTTGTAGCATACTTTAGTGAGAAGTTAATTGAGGCCATTAAAAATTATTATTTTTATGGTCTAGAATTTTATGTTATGGTTTAACTCTTAAGGAAGTTGAGGCATTATTTAATTCTCAAGGAGTTTATTATATTCATAGATAATCATGCACTTCTATTCATAAGCATTGAACCTAATCTCATTCAAATCCATATGAAGTGGGTGGAGTACTTTCAAAACTTCATTTTTTCATCAACCATAGACAAGACCAAAATAAAAAGGTAGAAAATGGTCTAAGTAGAAGGTATTTACTCATAAGATAAATTCAAATTGCGAGTGGGGGAATAGAGTCACTTAAGGAATTATATGAAACTAATTTAGACTTAAAATAATCATATAAGCCTTGTAAGAAGCCAACTACTAGAAAAAAATAACCTTAGGTAGAATATGTATACACAATATTTTCTATTGTTATGATTTTTAATGTATTGTCTCTTATAAGAACCTATTGAGTCTCAATCTCTCTGAGTGCATGACTTAAGAGGTTCACTAGGAAAGGGGTGGGTAGACCATAGGTGCTTTTTAGGATTTTCTCTATTTACGACCAATTTATATCTACACAACCATATCCTAAAAACATTCCACTAAGTCTTTCATGTTATTTTACACCATCTTCTAGTCATTTTTTGCCTTCATTAGCCCTTACCTAGCCTAAACTCCTCTTTGATGGTTTAAAATACACTATCAGCCCCATCAATCTTGTAATCTAATTTTAAAAACTCATTTCAGGTCTAGGTCAGAACATGAACAACATAGACTAAGACCTAATTTAATATTTTCAATAATGATATAGTGTTAATTGGGCCAATCTTGTTAGATAGATTTTCATAAAGGTTTAGGGTTATATTCAACTATATACATAAACTCTTTTTTTCATTTATTTATGAAGAGATGAATAATTAGAGTAATACATTGTACATATGATTATCCACAATTATACTTAAGGAGCATAGCTTATGGTTTCAATACTTTCTTGGAGATATATATTTTGTCTTGTGGAAAAATCATTAGGATACATAAATAGGTTGTGTAGCCTAGATATGATTTATCCCTGACATCCTTACATACTAACATAACCTCTTGAGCATCACCTTGGCCAAGGGAGATATTTAAGCTTGGTGGGTTTGTCTTCAAAGGTAAGTATTCCTAACTTTGGTTCTCCTTTTTAAGAGTAGACAGATTTGCATTTGTATTTCTCTCCCATGCATTAGTATTTCATATACATTGATTTGAGTATATATATTAGATGCATGTTTAATTTTAACTTTTGTTACCCCAATTTTCTACCACAATATTTGGTGAGCACTAGATTAGATTTTACTTTCCTTGTCATTTACATTATCAATATGAAAACATAGGAATTTGTTAGGGTTATTGCATAGTTTTTCTTTATTGGAGGCTTTGGAACCCTCCCCAGTGATATTATTGTGGTAAGATATCCCTTGATGTGGTATAGAGGATCCATATTGGTCATGAACTTGAATATTTAATATATAAATAATTGGAAGTGTAAGTAGGATTTATTTTTTCCAATCTAAGATTGATTTAATAGATCAATTGCATTTCCCTTTGCATACATTTTGGTGAACCCAACATGAATCTAACCTTTGTATGTTTTTATTTAATTCCATAATTTTTGTCATTATATCATATTTGTATATATTTTAGTACTTTATAAAACTAGTTAGTATATTTATAACTTGATGTGTGCACATTTAACACACAATCACTTCAAAATGATTCTATTCTATCTATGCAAGTCTTCGCTAATTATAGGTTATTAGATTGTATAGTTTAATAGAATATTGTTATTCAAGTATAAATTAGCATACATATTAAAACAATTCAAATATATATATATATATATATATATATATATATATATATATATATATATATATATATATTGTTTTATTTTGTTAATATACAAGTCTATAAACATGATCGAATAAGTCAACTCTGTTCATTATATCTTCTTCAACAAATAAGATTTTGCAAACTTTGTCGAACCAATCGACCCAATTAGAAAATTTTTGAATATTTATTTAAACATAACATCATAAACAGTTTTAATACAAAAATTTTTGAATCCCACCAAGGTTCATTTATTCCTCTCTTTGTCATTTTAGATCACCCTTCATGTTATTTTTCACAAGTTTTCAAGTTATAATACTACAACCCAATAGCTAACTAGGTCAACCTAGTTGACATAGTTTTGTATTATATATTTTGTCTAAGAGACATAGTTGACCTATTATACTTTGCTCTTAAATACCCTAATTATATATAAGAATAGTGACCCAGTCGACTCTATTCTATATTGTTGGCATAATGTGTCACCTGAACTAAATTTATACTATTCTCAATCAATGAATTAACATTTATTTACTAGTAATCAATTTACCTTTTAGTTTTAGTTATTTGTATTATTAGAGTAACTAAAATAGATTAAATATGTGGTTTTTCAAATTACAATTTTAGTTACATTTTTTTGATCTATTTCACACACTACCAAATCACTTTACATTCAAAAAGTAATAAGCATTTATCTTTCCAAAGTGTACCTACAAGGATTTCATCACCAAGGGGGAAGTTCGCTTGGTTTTGTAGCCAAGTATAAACATGTGATTGATGGTATATATTGTCAAATCACTATAAAATTTTATTGTGTTAGTTGTTTAAAGTGAGGACATAGGCCCCAATATCAAGCCAATACCATCACCAATACATATTCCTTTCAACCCAAATGTCTTGAAATAAACCTTAGATTGATTTCTAGTTCCTTCATTCAACCAACTTACCTATCACATTAAAATAAAACTTTATTATAACTTAATAACACTTAGGATGACCAACTAGTTAACATTTACTTTTTAACTTTTTCTTGTTATTTGATCATTGTGTGTTATATGCCAAAAATTGCATTAGCCAGTGTTGGTGTAATGTTTGTGATGTGTGTTCCAATTGGACTAGTCACATTGATCCAATTATTTGTGTTCTTGATTTTATTTTAATTCAAATTATTTTGAAAAAATTCCACCTATTTTATAAGACTATCATTTTGGTCGATACATCCTCTTATAGATTGTTTAGCCTTCTTACATACAATACACATTTGACTTGCATGATTATTTATTCTTATATTCCTATTTAGTTCTTTGTTTAATAGTACATAGTTGACATTCATGACTATGTATCCTTATCAAACTATTTAGTCTTCATACCTACAATACATAGTCAACTTGCATGACTATGTATCCTTATATTTATATTTTATTCCTTGGGTTATAGAACACAGTCAACCAATTTGACATTGCATCCTATTTTTTTATTTTGTTTTTGTATCATTAATTTTATATTCCTTATTTCAAAATGAAATTTATATTTGAGTATTAAAAAATATTAACTCAACATATATGATGAAATTTAACAATCTCAATAGGTATACCTGTCAACATCTTATGGCTTTCACATTAGATAAAAGCAATGTGTATGTGGCTACTCGCATTACTAATTATGAGACTCATCCTCAATCATATCTAGTTTTCAACCCTCTTTTTTCCTTATAATATTAGTTTGAATTAGATTACATCCCTAAAATAATTTTCTTCATTAAATATTTTCCTCAACATAAGTGAAAATACCCTTTGGCTATATACAATCTCATGATAAGTGGTCAAGTAGAAGAATGTCATTTACCTTCCCCTACATTATCTCACAAATTCAGGGTGATACCTTCTTTGATTATCAACCTCGCCCTTCTATTTTTATTCTTTCTCATATTATGACCTCTTCTTCTTTGATTTCCTAACCTCGATGCCAAGTAATATATTAACATGGCTAGTTTAACATCTAGTGGGTCTTTTCTAAGACCCACCCTATTCAAAGTGAACTATTTTTTAACAATGGTAATCACACCACTAGTGCTTAATTTTATTCTAACTCCAATCCTTCTACTAGTGAATATTTCACTACACATGCTAATCATGATACTAGTGTCTCCGTTTCTACCAATGCCTCTCAAGCCACTAGTGTCGTGCATGCCACTACTCATAGTGCAACCCAAGTCACTAATACTAATGCTAATTATTTTCATGCCACATAAAATAATCAAAATAATGCTCAAAATCATCAACTCATATTGAAAACTCTTAATCAAATGAATGTTTTTCAAGCTAATAATGCCAATCAAATGATTCAAATGTATAATCACCTTATTTACCTTAAAAATCAACCTCAGAAGGTTCCATGGGGAGTGAAAAAATAATTTTTCCTCACCCCCTTAGGGATTCCCATGGAAACCTAATTCCTTAACCATCCTTTATTAACAAAATTATTAAATATATTAAAAATGAACCTCTTACACCTGAAATTTCCAACATATACATAGGAGGTATCACACCTACCATTAGTTACAATGGGTTAATTCATCCCACCTTACATTTAAAAATGTTTCATAATCTCTATATATATTGGGTCAAATTAAACACCTTTACTGCTACCAAGCTATTATCAAAAATGATCTCTAAAGATGCTTTCAATTGGTATAATCAACTCAATTCCCATTCTATCACTAGCTTGGAGTATATAGTTATCTCTCTTGTATAATAGTTTCAAACTAATGAACACCCTAAGAACACCTTGGCTCACTTTATCCATTACAAGTAGCTTGAAACTGAAACCACACAAGATTGCATCAATTCAAAAGACCTTATCTAATAAGTGGAGCATAACATGGTGTATTATAATGTCTTTCATCCATTTACTAATTATCTCTATCCTAACTTACAATATCAGGTTAGGACTCTCTCTAAGAACTTTGAAAGAGTCCCTCAACCAAGCCAAATGCCTAGATTTTCTCATGCATTAGTTTGAGCCATCCAAACCTCCTGTGGGCACTCACTCAAAAATAAAAATTTACATGCCACCAATGATGTTGTCATCGATTCATATGATACCATTCATAATATTCAAGACATTGTTCCCAACCTTATTATGGAGTAATCTCCCCCTTTAAATAAAACCCCTAATCCTCAATTTTTCCAAATAAATAACATCAAAATTTATAAGCCATTATCCTTATCAGAGCTCTAAAAGCATCTACCAAGGCCTCTCCCATGATAACTTGACCCCATTCACAATATAAAAGCATGGTATGATCTAAATAAATTTTGGTGCTTTCATTCAAGTTAGGGTTACTCTCATGAGAGTTGTAGGCAATTATGTAACTTAGTTATGGATTTTATCCTTGGTATAAATTTTGATTAGAATTCACTCATTTAGAAACACCAACAAGCTTATGACATAAATTTCAAATATCATGAAACTCAAAATAAAACTCAAGCTTTAAACTAGGTTAATACTCATCTTACTATCTGTAAAGACCCTCTTCCTATCCATCAAGAAAATAATCACAAGCCTATTCATTCCACTAACAATGTTAAAGGTATTATAGACCAAAATCTCAACAATAATGTGGTAAATATGACTAGTATGTAAACTTTCATTGATTGTCATCCTACACACATGCAGCAAACATCCTAAACATTCTATGCTATCTAATATTATTCCCCATCTCACCTAAAAGAGTTAAGGAAAGATGAATTGTCTCTTTTCAAGAACCAATTTAGACATCTCAATTGGGTAACACCTCTCACACTATTTATATAATTTCCCCAACATTTACACCCATCGAGAACACTCTTCAACATTCTAAGATCCCTTATTTAAACCAATCACTAGATAAACCTAAAACAACTATCCCATCATCTAAAGACAATTAACCAATTTGTCCTCAAACTAAATTGACCAGATATTATCAGCATAATTTTGAATTCACATATAAACCTCCTTCCCAAGTGATCCTCTAACATTATGTGCCTCTATCTAGCAATCCATCCATGGGTTATGACAAATGGGACCTTATCATAGAATTTACTAATCCCCCATCTTAAATACCCTTTATTGAGCCCATGCAAACTTATTTTCATCATTACAACCACTTAATGTAACTATTATTTTAAATAACATGAAACTACCTTATCTAGGTTGAAAGATAGTATCTTAAAATAATGAAAATATATGTCTATACATGTTGATGAAATAGTGGACACTTTTATTTCACTAAAAAAATTTATTTATTTCATGATCCTAGATGAGATAATTCTTTGTGTGGATGATCTTACACTCTTATAAGCATTTAAAGTAGTGATATACAATTCAAGCATGATTTTATAGATCAGGGTTTAGGTAATTATGTCACTTCCCTTGACTTCATTAAAATTCTAAGATATTCTAAGTGTGATCTTAAGTACACACACAACATGTGTCAAGATTATGATCAAAGGAAAATGCTTCATTTATGTTACATGTGTCTCCCTATTACTATTCCCCCATGTAATTATTCAAGTGAAGGTTATGATATTCAACTTTTCTATTTCCTATAATATCTTTTTAGTAGGCCTTAGACTCATTGCATGAGGGATGCAACCTCTTCTATTTATTAATGTGTCATGTTTACCCATAATGGAGATATCTATAGGATTTAGGAAGACACCAAACCTTGTAATTTTGAATAATTATAAGAACATGGTTTGTTCAAAAGTATAACCCTTGAACCCTTTTTGACTGTTCCATTATGAGAATCTTAATGTTTCAATTTTCTCATCAACTGTACTTGAGGTTATCATGATCACCTTGAACTCATTGGGAACATTCCACATAACTTATTATACTATGATGATTATAAGCTAGATGAGATCAACCTCAAGATCAAAACATCATATCTCTCTCCTCATCTCATTTCTTAGCTTCAACCATCCTTAAATTTGTGTTCCAATTACCCACCTTTTGATAATATATCCATGGATTTAACCAAGATTCATTATTCTATTCATCATACATCCTCTCATGAAAATACCATACCTCGCAACACTATCAACCTTCACACACCTAATTATGGTGATGGATAAACTTTATATGATTCATTTGTAGGAGGTCTTGTTCAAGCTAGAGATGCTAAGTTCATTATCATTATTCTTTGTTTTAGTATTTTTATTACTCGTATGGTATTTTTTATTATATAGTTCCTCATTATAATATTATTTATCTTGTTCTTAGGGTAGATATGGATTTTCACATAGCACACCTATAATTTAGATAGATCCTCTTATAAGAATGTTTATATATCATGCTAAGACTAGTCCTTATCATTTCATTAGATATTAGGATCCCTATAGTCTTCTTAACCTAGAGATGTTTGATACTACCATTAAACCTTATGTGTGTCCTACTTCTCCCTCAACAAAGCCTAGATTAGATCCAACTCCTATTCTACCTTTAGATGAACCTCATCCTATATGTGATTGTACTTGTCATTCCTATAAACTTATCCCAATCTCTCCACCAACCCTGCCTCCACTCAATGATGTCCTTATTCCTTTATCATAGCTTGATCCCTTGCCTACTTAATGAGATTATTATCCTTACTATGATATTCATAGAATTATTGATCATTGGATTGGAGATTTCTAGTTATTATAGGATTCTTTGAATCTTTCCTCTAATCCTTCCATTACTAAACCCAAAAAATCTATGAACAAGCACATATGTTTATTCCATGGCACAAATAATCATTCCTCCAGCCATTTTCAAATGGTTCAAAAATATATAGACACCTTGTATCCTACCCTTCCTCAACCTAAATATAAGGATATACCTCTTCCTAAGTTACTACTTTATTATATTCCAAAATATGGAGAGGTATATTATCTTTGGCACTAGTGCAGTACCTATCACACCAATCATTATCGCATCCTATTACATCATATTAAAGATCACATTATGGCCATTATTTTTCTTGTTGTTCCCCCTCCCATATTTTATCCACATAAGAAGGATCCTTATTCACATATGGCTCCCACTCCACTTGTGGTTCCTTCTTCACCCAGGATCCCATGCCACCTACATATTATCCCCCACCTATGGTTTCTTCTTGATTGATGGTGACATTTTCTTATCCTATAGATATCATTCATATTTCAACATCTATTCCCCTTCTTGATTATTCTACACATAAGGTCCCTCATGAGCATGATACTTTAGTTATACCTATATTTTATGTAAAGGGGATTAGAAAGGATGTAATTTCAAAGCTTTCCCTAAGGTTTGATGAGACTCTCACTATAGTTAAAATCCAAATTCATAGAGACATATAAGATGTTATAGATAATATTTATGGATAAATTTATCAGTATCTATGAACCTAACAATGCATTTCTTCAATTTTATATTCATTATGATTTTGGATTAGACTTGTGATCCCACTTTTATTTATGTCTTAAATCATTTGACTATGTCAAATTTTGATTCACTTATCTATCTTACATGGATGTTTATATTTCACATTACATGTTGTATATGGTTACATTTCTTTCATTTCGCTCTTAAGTTTTATTTTTACATGATTATATTCATGAGATCATTTCTTTTCATGGATATCTTTGTCTTTTCTCATGATTTTATGTTATCTTATCTTTTTAACATAGATTATTATTATTGTGACTTAGTTATACAAACCTTGCTCCCCTTCGTAGTCCTTTTATACCACGTGATGTGTTAGTAAATAGGTCATATAATTGTAATTCTATTTTACTAGTCCAATTTAGATCTCACTATATTCCCATATTTCCTTTCACAAACTAAGTATACACATGGTTGAAACTTGAGATAACATATTGGGTTATCAGTAAGCCTAAAATTTTTAGTCAATCATGTCTTTGGTTACTTAGCTTCCTTTATCCAATGTCTAAATCTCATTCATGTGTATCATTTTTTACCTCATGTTGGTTATTATATATGGAGGAGGAATATTAAAATCCATAAAAATTTAAAATCCAAATCATTTAAACAAAAGGCATTGATAAGAAAGGTAACAAACCAAATTTAAAAGTCTTATCACATTAAAAGATGTTATTTAATTCACATCTCCTTTTTTATAATCAAATCTTAAACTGCATAGTTGGCCTCATGATAGAGTCACAGTCCTTATGGGTGTAATATACAAGTAGATTGGAAATGATGAATAAAAAAAATACTTTATTGCTACCTACTTTCTCACACAAGTACCTAATATTTGTAGTAGATTAATGGATATATAAGAGGTCTTGAGGAATAATGAACATGTTGTGGGAAGGTAGGTTCATTTGAATTATTTTGTTTAATACATAGAACATTATTTGATCTTGTTTTTTCACTTATTTATGTATACATATTTGTGCTTATTATGAACATGTATCTTTTATATCTTGATGGTCACTAACCACTTATTATATTTTTTCTATAAAAAATAAGCCTTGTGTTTTCTAAGGTCTTCTCATAGATGCCTACATTATGTTTTTTAAAATTCCTCTTTCAATTACAAAATTCATAATATTTCTGCTTAAAAAACATTGTTTCTTAACTAATCATCCTGTGAATTGCATTGTAAGACCATGGGTAGGAATAGGCCTTCCTCATAAATTACCACATTACAATCATCTTTTAAAATCATTCCCATAGTTATTTACACGTAATTGGTATTCCCTTTATGAGTTTTAATGTAAGACCATGGATAGGACCAGGTCTTGTTCACAAAATATTCCAAAACACAAGTCAAAATAAAATTGCATGTGTCAAAATTGAGATGCATAGTGATTTATTATGAGTTACATGTCATTGACATGATTCCCATCTTGATATAGTGTGTTTTATGATTACTTCATTGATTTTTCACTTTTATCTTCTTATTTTATCATTGCATGTATGCTAACAACCATTTTATTAATTTTTTTTGTACTTCCTAATTCATTAAATTTTCATTTTTATCTTCTTATTTTATCATTGCATGTATCCACACAACCATTTTCTTAATTTGTTTCATACTTCCCAACTTAAATTCATTTTTCCATTTTTTTTCTTTAATAATTCCCAACTTGATTTAGTATGATTTATTGACTTAATTTTTTTATTTTTATACCATTTGGATTTCATGTGCCTTCATTTTATTATAGTATTTTCATACTTCCCAACATGGTACAGTGTGATTTTTATTTTTTTTAACTTGGTGCAAATAATTTTGATGGTTTGAAAACATTTTTTATCTCCTTTTACCATCTTTTAATTTATTATATTAGTCATATTTTTGTCATTTCACATTTCCCATCATGATATATTGTGTAGTACATTTATTTTTTATTACCTATATTTTTCCAAGTCTTTTTTTTCCTTTTTATTTGTAATCATGCATGTGTATCACATAATTTTAGAAAAAAACACTCAACTTATATTTACCATAGCATATACATCAAAAAATAAATACATGTGATAAAAATATATATCCATGCATCAACATTCACACCCATGTGCACTCTTAGGCATGTGTTCATAGTATGACTAATGACGCCCAATCCATAGATCCCTTTTGATTACACTTTTAACCCTCTTCAGCATGTTTTTATATTTTCCTAATCATTTATATCCTTCCAAACTAAACCCTTATTGACCTAAGATGATCTTCACATGGAAAATCTATCCCCCTATTTCTCTTACCATTAGGACAACAATGCCCAAAGTTGGACTACAATGTTGAAACTCAGGGTGTCATGTTTTTGACACTATTGTCCAAGTGCAATTTTGGTTTAAATGGTAATATTGTCCTAGATCCTTATCCTAATTCATGTTAGCCTAACATGAATTCATTTAACTTACATTCATTAAATACCCTATAAAATGCCATTCAAAGTCTATTTAGAAGGGTTGGTACTCATTGACAAGAGAGAAGTAAGAATACAAGTAAGACTACTCAAGTAATCTTCCCCATTCTTTACATATAGTCATCCACTAGTATTTTAAGATTATTGAAACCTTTAAACTAGTCCCTAGTAATTCCAAGTATACCCAATCTCTTATTTACTTGAATTTTGATCACACTATTGCACCAAACACTTCAATGGGAAAAATATATATAGCTTTATCCCTCCTCAGAGTATTGTTATGTAGGTAGAATTCCCACACATGGGGTGTGAAGTGCATCCAACATATCCTTTACACACTAATCCCTTTTCCTATGTTCCAAATTTTCATTTAATTACATAAAAGAAATAAAACACAAATAATCATATTTACAAGGAGTTTAATTGATTTTGAGGGTCTAAAATTTGGTATATAGGCTCAAAAAGATGCTACAAACAAAACCTAGAAAAATCATATCTCTATGAGTAGTTTGGACAATAGTGGCAAGACCAAGACTACAACTCCAGACATAAGGGTGTCTTATTTCCAATAGTCCTATCCAATTAAGAAATGAACTCCAGATCTTAGTTTTTGATAGTGTCCTAGTCTTGTTCCTCTAGTATTTGACTCTGTCTTAGTCATAATAACCCAGAATAAGCCAAGTCATATTTTCTCTCACTCATTACTATTTTTAGAAAAGGCAAAAATATAACTTGTTTAAATAGATCAGTGGCTTAATTATTTCATATTATTTACTAATTTTATCTTCTTAGACCCATTTATTATTTATGAATTAAACATATAATTTCCCAAAAATAATAAGTCATTTGGTGAACTTGACTTACTTTTAATTTCACATAAAAACCCTAGATAACCATAGGGTAAATTCCTAGCTAAGTTTTACCATAAGTTTTTGAATTTTTTCTTGAATATTAAAATAAGAAATTTCTCTCAAATTTTAAAATTTTATAGTAAATTTTAAAATAAATTTATTTCAAACCCTAGTTTCATCAACTAGATCCTAATAATTTTCTAGTAATTTTCTAATCATTTTTTGAATTTTTAGTTGCATATTAAAATCCACAAATCACTTCAAATGTCAAAAATTCATAATAATTTTCAAAAAAATAAAAATCAAATCACTAGTTACATCTATTAGGTCCCATTAAATCACTAATTTCCCCATAAATTTTTGAATTTTGTCTTACATAATTATCTTAGAAATTTAATTTCAAATTTCAAAATTTCATAGTATTTTGCAATTTTTTAAAAAAAACCCCTAGTTGCATATACTATCTCTTATCTTTCTCCTTGAGGTATCACCTTACATATTTAGGAGCTCTGTATCCTTTTTATGCATATTCTGATTCCTTATTTATATTAAATCATTTTAATATTTTCTACTAATATCAAAGTTGTTTTCTTGATGCCACCTAAGTTCGTTGCATCTATTCCTTTAAGATGAAGTGAAATATTTAATGGCAATCATCCTTAACTCACCTAGATTCCTTTAACTTGACCATATACTATGGATAAACAACTAGTTCAGAATCTAGATATAGATTATACACATCTATATTATGTTAATTTTAAACATAATGATTCAAAAAATGAGAAATATTAAAATACCAATGATGATGTATACATTGATGCTCATGATCCACCAAATTGGACTACTGATCCACTTCCACCCATTGTTGATAATAAAGTTGTACTCAACAAATATTTGATCCTCCAAAGTCTTAGAGAAAGACTCAAGGAATAGCCTCAAGAACATACTCTTATATTATAATCTCTCATGGAAATAAAAAAAGTCTAAATAAGTTAAGTTTTTCATTCCTACAAAAAAACAAGTTGAAAATGACACTATGGGGGCAACTATGTCTCGACAACCCCCTATAATATCCCAACCTACCTCTATGTAGCCAATTATAGCTAACACATCCCTATCTCCAAATGTGGCACCCCTGGTGTAAGAGATAAGATCTCTTAAATCTAAGGTGCTACATCTTGAGCAAATTACCACTAGACATACGTAGGTTTTGTATTCTTTTGCTCTTCTGCACACACCATTGACACATCACATTGCTTCCACACCCTTTCCACAAGGTTTTGTTCAACCTAAGATTACTCTTTATGATGTAAAGGTTGATCAAGAAACATATTTGATATATTTTCACATAGCATTCTTGGATTATGTACCAAATGACAAGCTACTTACCAAGTTATTTCTATGGAGTCTAAAGGATTATGCTTTACAATGGTTATATAGTTTATTGAATCAATCAGTAAATACATTGAATACTTTAGCTAACATGTTCCTATAAAATTTTAGTATCAACATTGGTGATAAGGCCTCTTATTCAAAAATTTCACAACATAAACAAAAATCAAATCAGTATCTCATAGACTATGTGCTTAGATATAAGACCATCTTGGCTAATATGACTATCCCTATGGTAGATTAGGAGTTACAAGATATCTTAAAATAGAGCCTTCTACCATCATTTCATGAATCTCTTATGTTCAAAATATTATCTTCCTTCACTGAATTATGTCATACACTAAATAAAAGAGAAGTAAAAATCATTTCAATGGGTAAACTCAAGTATACAATCATCCCAGACATAACAAATAAGAGCATTAGAAAATTCCCATACAAGGTCAAAGCCAATGATAATAAGAATCAAAATCAACCAACAATCAATGTGGATTTATCACCCCCTAAACATGTGGTTTTATCAATACCTCCTTGGCATGCATTAACCAATCTACCAATTTCTCTAGATAGATTTTTACAATAGTTATTGGAGTGTAACATCATCACTCTCCCTTCTATTTTAGAAGTTGATCCAAAAAAGTCTCTTCCATGGGGATATGATTAGGAGGTATTTTGTTATTTTCAAAGGGAACCATGCCATACTACAAACATTTGTATCATTTTGAGGCATAAGATATAAGACTTAACAAATGACAACCTACTTGATCTTGGCACTACAGCTGAGCCTCCATAGGCTACACCAACATAATACAAATCTTTAATAATATTCCCAAATCCATTTCCATAGAATTCTAAGAAATAAAAATGGGACACATTCAATTTTCATCACACATACCATGAACATCCTCCACCAGTTACATACTAGGCAAATTGAGTTGAATCACATCCTTTGAGTAGTATGATAGGTGTGTACGATTCCAGTGTTCCATCTAGGCCTTTGATATCATTCTCAAATCAATATATTGTTGAATATAATTTAGATTATAGTTCACTCTTTATCAAATCACATATTCATAATCAACCCATTCATAGTGTTCTCATCTATAATGGTTCTAGTGTCAACATGTACACCATTACATTATTATAGCATTTGGGATATTTAAAGTAGGATATCACTCTAATATATATAGTTATCAGTATATTTAGTAGTCACATATAGAGTTCATTGTGTGATATTATGCTTCATTTATTGATAGGGCCAACACATGTGACCACACACTGCACCATAATTCCCAATGCAAGAGCTTTTGATATGTTACTTTGTCACCCATGAATTCAAAAAAATTTATCAGTACCATCTACAGTTCATAGATGTATTAAATTAATTCACACTAATAATAATATTATATTTGGTGGATTTACATATGAGTCACCACTCCCCACTTTAGATCCACTTCCTTTGCAGTCACCAGTTCTAATTTCTCCCCCAATTTTAGTTTCCCTACTAGTTACAGTTCTTCCTCTAGTATAGATTTAGACACATCTAAGGCATCCATCACCAATATAGAGGGTTCATAAACCTACATATATTTAGGATTATAGACAAATTATAACTATAGTATTCACACCCACATTAGTATCATTGAGATCTCATGCATCTACACATAGAGCACATGTTCAGATATCTTGTTTTACCACTAGATGTGTCCCTAAGAGCCCTACAATTGCATCTACTTCTCAGAGTTACAGAGGGACCCACAATAATTTTTTACTTTAGATATTTTAGAGCATTTATAATGGCCATAGCTTTTAGAATCATAGTCTCAACCTTTCCATCATGCTTCATGATCACACATGATACCTTTGTTCAATATAACACACCATGATAGGGAGTCTCATCTAAGACTCATCAGTTAGTATTATTTATTCCTAGTATTTATTGTACATAGTTTAAAATTAAGAAAATACAAAAACAATTAACATTTAAAAATACCAAAAACATTCAAATATATCTACAACATAAAACATTTTGATTGTATCCATCATCCATGCTTTATATTGATACTATTATGCTTGGACTTACATTTTTTGTTTCATGCTATTGTTTGTCAATTTATATGCATTTCCATGTTTCACTTCATGTTCTTTGAGTGTGTGCAGTGACATCCATATCCTTGATTTCTTCACTCTACCTATTGAGAGGGCATCCTACTTATATATTCGAGACACACATCAATATACATAATCACTAGTGGTATCTTCTACATGACTACACCATCAAGTTATGTCATTCCTACACTACACACTCCAAGTAATCATGATAATGTACATTACTTACTAGATTACACATATTACTATATCTACATTTCACTAATATTTACCACTTGTATATCATTATGCATAGACCTAGTCTTGTACTAAACATGTCTTGCATACTTTCACTCTTGATTTGATTAGTTAGATATGATTTTATCTTTAGAATTATTACATAGTTTTTCTTCTTTCTTAGTGTATCTTATTGGATTATATTTGTAGTTTTTTTCTTATCTCCTATGTGTGCCTTTGGACATTTGCTAATGTCCCTTGCTTGTAATATTTTGTGTGCTTATGGCCCTCATACCAATCTTGCTTGTTTTTATGGTATGTGTATGTAGCATTTGAACATGCCTTGTATGTTTGATTTCCAATTTGAATGACATGTGCTCATGTCCCTTGTTTGCTTGGCCCCTTGGCAACCCTTGTATGCTTCTTGATTCTTATTTTGTATGCTTTTTGCTTGATTATTTGTCCTTGTTTGAAAATTTCATGATCCATATCATGCATTTCCTTGCTTTATTAGATTCTATAATGGACATCATGCTCCATGCCTCCTTGCTAACAACTAAAAAATAACCCTTTTAATTCTAGTTCAATACATTTCACATGATTTTACATTGTTATATCTATCTAGGCATACCCATATTAATTTAAAAATATCTCAATACAAATATTTCTATATATCAAGATATATTATTGACTATCATTTTTATATCATGTATATTTCCATCTTAACACACTTGTAGGGCTATCTTTTTTTAGGGCAATCATTATAGGGTCTTCATTCCTCCCATCAAAAGAGGGGAAAGAAATAGGGGTTTTATCATAGAGATCAAATCTCTTAATCATTATAATAATAGTTTTTAAAACACTCAAAATAGAATCTAGATAATAAAATGGCCAAAATAGATTAGGTAGATAGTAGATAATCCAAATTAATCATTAGGTTTGGCCCTAGATAATAGTGCCAAAGTTGGATTATAACATCGAATAATAGGGTGTCATATTTTTAGTGCTCCTATCTAGATAGTATAAGAATTATTTTTTATATAGATAGATAGAAAGTTAAGTTTAGTCATAGGTTTGTTAGTATAGCACAGTCCAGATTCAAATTGTTTTAGCATAGTTTTTACTCATATAATCCAAATATAGGGGGTATCATGCACAACATGATGGTTCTCACTTCTAATTTCAGATTAGGTAGTTGATATAACTTCAAAATTAGAATCCATGTTTTAAATACCAATTATTGGGGGTAATGTGCATGACACATTGGTCCTCCTCTCTTTTTGAGTTCGATTTATTTTTCCTAAGCATTCTTAGTAGTTGCATGCTTTACTCCATCTGTAGGTGTTTGGCATCATTTTTTTAAGTTTGTCTTTCATACAAGTTTAGCTTCTTGAGTACCTGAGTTCTAAATCTAGCTTCTACGTAAGCCTATTTCACTATTTTTAGAGAGGATTTCATACAAGCCTAGTCTCTATCTTTCAAAATGGCCAAGAGTGGCCTAGTTTCTAGCATGCATTCAACTATCCACAACAACATTTTCAAATTACTATACATTCATGGGCTTCAAGAGCCATCTCATATCATCTATTCCATACTCGTATCACTTCATAGATAAATGATGGAGCCAAAGGGACAACCTTTGTAATCTTAAGCCACCTATTAAGAGGGATTGGACACATAGTCCAAACATTATTTAACACACACATGATTCATTATCTTGACTTAATAGGAAATAATGTAGCCAAAGGTCCTACCTTTAAATTCTTGAGCCACTTATAGGGAATTGAGTACTCAACTCCATTCAAGATATTAATTTTGGTACATCACATGCCCAACACAATCTAACATCATAACAAATTTTGTATTGGTTTGCATACTTAGTGAGGTGTATTCACTCCTTTCTCTTCCTCTCTCTTACCCAAATTTTATACGTTCTTATTTTAGATATATTATATCTACTAAGGACTAATCTAGTCTATGTTTTTCATTATATATTCACACTACACATCATGTTCTCTCTACAAACATCTAACATCACATAACTTCATGAAATTCACCTTTACAGGTAAGTTCAGGTATGATTTCTATGTTTCCTTTATCCTAGTATTTGACTTTACTACATCACTAGAATAAAGAGGGGGAAAATTTAGTCATGTAAAATGTAAAATTTGGTAAATTTAGTATGACTAATGACACCCAATCCATATGTCCCTTTTCCTTGTGCTCTTAACCCTCTTAGGCATGTTTTCATAATTTCCCAGTCATCTATAGCCTTCCAAATTAAGCTGTTATTGACCCAAGTTGATCTTCCAATGAAAATTCCATCCCCCCAGGTCTCTGACCCTCAAGATAATAGCGACCAAACTTGAACTACAATGCTAAAACTTAGGGTGTCCTATTTCTAGTGTTGTTATCCAAGTGTAATTTTGGTTCAAACTATAATATTATCCTATATCTTTATCCTAATTCATGTTAGCCTAATGTGAATTAATTTAACCCATGATCATTAAATCACCTATAAAATTTGATTTAAAAACCATTTACAAGGGTTGACACTCATTTACAAGAGAGAAATAAGAATAAACTAATACTATTCAAGCATTCCTCCCTATTCTTTACATATAACCATCCAACAATATTTCAAGCTTATTATAACCTTTACACCTATCCGTAATCATTCTAGGTACACCCAATTTTGCATTTAATTACATTTTTAACACACTATTGCACCAAACATTTCAATGGGAGAACTACATATATCTTGATCCTTCCTCAGAGTATTGGTATATAGGAAACATGCCCACACATGGGGTGTGAAGTGTGTCCAGCGTATCCTTTACACACTAACCACTTTTACTTATTTCTAAAGTTCCATTTAATTACATAAAACAAACAAGTACATGGAAAATTATCTCTACAAGGAGTTTTGTTAACAACAAGGGTCTAAAATTTGGTACATAGGTTCATAGAGATGTTGTGAACTAAACCCAAAAAAAATCATCTCTATGAATAGTTTGGACAATAAAAACAAGACCAAGACAATAGTGTCAAACAACAAAGTATCCTACTTTTGGTAGTCCTACCTAATTAAGAAACAAACCCCAGATCTTAGTTTGTGATAATGTCTTAGTCTTATTCTTCCAATATCAAACTCTATCTTAGTTGTAATATCTCAAAATAAATTAGGTCATATTTTATCTCACTCATTACCATTATTAGAAAAGGCAAAAATACAAATTATTTAAATAAATCAGTGGCTTAATTATTGCATATTATTTAGTAATTTTATCTTTATAGATCCATTTTTTATTTAGGAATTAAACATCTAATTTCTCAAAAATAATATATATATATATATATGTATATATGTATATATGTATATATGTATATATATATATATATATATATATATATATATGTATATATATATATGTATATATATATATATATATGTATATATATATGTATATATATATATATATATATATTATTTTTGAGAAATTAGATGTTTAATTCCTAAATTGTGTGTGTGTGTGTGTGTTTTTAGGAATTAAACATCTAATTTCTCAAAAATAATATGTGTGTGTGTGTGTGTGTGTGTGTCTACACACACACATCATGTGCTTTATATAATACAAATCCCAAAATATCAAATAGATCCATCTAAAGATAGATGGGGTCCATCATGCCTATCTTATGGCCTAGACACACTACCCTAGATGCCTAAGACTATACATTTTTGATGGTAAGCTATAACAAGGCAATCTAGGATCTCAAACCTACTCTCTATCCCTATAGATTAGCCACCTGGTCCTTTAGCTATCTGAGATAGATAGTGGTATCCATGTGCACTACTCTCTTTTGAGCCAAGGCTTGCTAGGCTTATGCCTCTCCCTCTCCTACCCATTTTGGTGGATTCGATCCATCCCCACATTTTTAAAATTACATCATGGCCTCCCCCACTAATCTAAACTAACCTGCCTAGGTTGGGGAAGATGGTACCATAAGATTATCTAGTGTGGTGGGGTCATAAGGAGCCAGCACCCCATCTAAAATTTCATGATGCACAGCCATAACTAGGTATCCCAATATAATCTCCTCTATCATAGGATATACAAAACACAAACTAGATAGATAATAGATCACATAGATCTATCTACTATAATCAAATGTAATGAGTATCCTATATTAAAGCTTAAATCAAAATCACAACATTTCTCATTAGTTTTATTGTCACCAACCATTGTCTCTCTATCTAGTCATATATTTAGCATAATATTATCATATGATTATTTGTTAGGAACCTATTTCATGGGTTACCTCCAAACCATTACAAATCCAAGAGTCACCACTTGAGTATGTCTTGATCCTTTTCTTACAGGTGCCTCTCTAGATAAAATATATCCTAGAGAAACTATTAGGTCCTCTTGAATTTTAACCCTCATGTGTACCTACTCATGTTGAAGGTGCCTCCATCTATAGTGTGGTTAGGGTGGTCTCTATTTCTACTACCACTATGGTTCCTACCATGGTGCCTATTATGGGCCTACATTAGCATCAATGTCATCTCTCCTACTAGCCCCATTATCATCTAATAGTCTTATTAACTAGTCCATGGTCTAATAAGGTATGCCAAATAATTAGGCACTAATAGAGGGTCCATTGGGTGTGGGAGTCTGAATTACCCTATAAAACATGACACTAGATGAAAGCATACCCATGTGGTGTAGTGGCCTATGATCTACACCCATACCAACCACATAGTAATGGTCAACCAACTAGGAGATATAGTAATAATGTGCATGTATGGCTTCCACTTGATATACCCTAATGTGATTGTAATTCTTACACATGAGGCACGACCTAAGCTACATGGTCATGTATCCATCTCACGATCTGAGGTAACCTATCATTAAATACATGGAGCAACCTAGCTAGCTCATACATGACGAACCTCTCATATATTTAGACAGTTAGTAAAACAATAGGACCCATGCTCTTCTTCCCTCTAAACAACATCCCATAAATATCATGTATGAGATAGATCTATATGATATCCCCAATATTGTATATTTATTCTTAATCAAAGATGGACTGATATAAGGCTATTATGTATAATAGTACCTTGTTGTCTGACTTTTGACATAATACCCATGCTATCACAAGTATTATCATAACCTTCTAGATATCTTTAATGTTCATAATATAGATATCAAAATAATTCACCCTCAATCGAGGGTATATCCTATTTAATCATGTCACCCATTAGGCTACTAATCATCTCTCCTCAAGATCATATTATGTGTTATTGATCATTGGTGTCCATCCTATTGGTAGTCTAAATAATGCATAAACATCCTCTAGTGTGATACCCACCTCAATTATATCCCCATACACCACCCAAAAAGTGTTGTTCAAACTTTCACATGCTCCAAAGAAAATGAAACTGAGATCAACACTAATCAAGATCCACCTCATCTGCATGACTCCTCCAAAGCCCAATGTCACCAATCGTGCTCTAGTCAATGGATCTAATTGATACAGAAGACATGACACATTTATCATGAACCAATACCTCTATTGTATCTATAAAATATCAAGAAAAAGGAGATGTATCAAATCTCCATGTCACAAATAATTATAATATATTCTTAAAAATTTAAAAATTAACTTTACATTATCTAGTTTGATTTAGTTTCTCATGTTCCTAATTTTCCCATAGATTTAGCCCATTTAGTACTGTATTGGCCCTATATCTTATTTTCAATACTAAATAAACCATTTCCATCTAGATCAATGCATTTAATACTAAATCAACCATCTTCTTGTTTTAACATACTAAATCGACCATGTCATACAAAATTAACCTCATTTTTCAAACTATATCGGCTCTATCCAAAAATTAAGTTGTCCCTCTAGTACATGGTTTTCCTTATCCTCTTAACCAAGTAAGTCAGGTTATTGCTATGTAGTCAGCCACCCATTAGAATACTACATCAGCCGCCTAGTACATAGTCAACTCTCTATTTTCAACTTGCCATATGGACTAAGTCAACCAGGATAACTTTGTTCTTCCAATACAATTATTTTCTGACCATTTACCATAAATTCCTTAGGTATTTATTGGTGTAACTTATTCTTACCTAGTATCCCATTTTACCCCTAGTTTACCTATGAAATTCCTAGGGTTCATTCTGGTGCCTAGATTTTTCCTACCAATCAATTTTCTATATCTAGTTTAATTTCAAATAAAAAAACTCAAAAAATTGAAATTATAAATTGTTCACATGTGTTATACTCATTCTGTCTACTTTTCATCCTCCCTAACTCAACTCTCATCTCCTCAACATTATGGCTTCTGGTCTTGCACTAGGTCTATTAGAGCTCTTTTTTATCAGAATAGTAAAAATAACAAATGAACTACTTTTCACATTATTTATATTTACTATTAAAAATGATTTACCTTTAAAATATTCACTACCATAGTCTATATTTTGACCATAAATTTGTTTCTACTATCTCTTTTTCCAAACCATAAAATGTTCTAGAATCCTAACATCATAGAAAATATTTTCATCTAATACATGTATGTATTGTAGGTTTTTTTTCTTTTTTGCTCTTTTTATGATAATTTATATAGTTTTGCCTAATATTACCTACATTGGACACCTTCACATTTCTTGCATCTCCTTTACCTTCATCACTAAGGTAATTAAAGGTATGTAGTTTTCAGTTTTATCCTATAATTTATCTTAGTTTCTCCTTACTACAATTTATTCAACTTCAGCATTGCATGCTACTATGTTATTTTCTTGAAGCACCATCATGTGTTACATCTAAGTGACATGTGATCAGCATATAGTAGGTTATATGTATAATATTTTAAAACTTTATCAATTAATGACACTTTCTCTTTTGCATGAACCTATCAAGTCTCAATCTCTTTGAGTGCACACCTTAAGCAGTGCATTAGGAAAGGTATGGGAAGATCATTGGTTCTTTTTAGGATTTTTATTCCTTTAATAAATTTTTTTATAGACACAACCATATACTAAAAACATTTCCCTAAGATTTGCCTCTTCTTTTGCACCCTCTTCTAGTCATTTTCCACCTTTATTAGCCCTTCTCTAGCCTAAATTCCTTTTTGACAATTTACAATACATTGTCATCCCTATAGATGCTATAATTTAATTGAAAAAAATCATTTAGGCTCTAGGTTGGCCCCTAACCAACCTAAACCAAGATCTAATTTGATTTTGTCAATAATGATATAGGGTCAATTGGGCTGGCCCTACAGGGTAAAATTTTAGAAAGGTTTATGGTTATATTCAACTATATATACACACTCATTTCATCATTTATTTAGCAAGAGAGGAATAAGTACAATAATATATTGTTCATCTACTTATCCACAATTCTACTTGAGTAGCATAGCTTAGGGTTTCAATACTTTATTTAGAGATATGGATCTTGTCTTATGGAGAAATATTTTGGATACATAGATACGTTGTGTAGCCTAAAGATAATTTATCCTTGTCATCCTTAGATAACACAACAACATCTTGTGAATCACCTTGGATAAGGGAGAAATTAAGGCTTGACAGGTTCATATTCAAAGGTAAGTATTCATAACTATACTCCTCCTTCATAAGAATATATAAATTTTTATTTGTACTTATCTCACATACATTAGGATTTTGTATACATTGAGATGAGTATATATCTTTTATACATGTTTAATTTTAATTTTTATTTCCTGCACTTTTTGCCAAAAGCTTTGGTGAGCACTATTTTAGATTTTAATTTCCTTGTCATTTACATTGTGAATATGAAAACATAGCACTTAGTTAGAGTTATTACATATTTTTAATTGACTGGAGGCTTTGTAACCATCCATAGTTATATTATTGTGGTAAGATATCCCTTGGCTTGATCTAGTAAATTGATATTGGTCATGACCCCAAATATCTAATGTATCAACAATGAAAAGTGTAAGTATGATTTATTTTCTTTGATCTAAGATTTATTTAATAGATCAGTTGTCTTTCTATTTACATTAAGGGTATATGTTACAATATGGGTGTTTTTTAAGGAAGTTCAAATTTGTGTACTAATGAGTTTCATGAGAGGGAATATTATCAATTAAAATCATTGTGGGAGTTTATCATGTCATTTTAGTCTTGACAAAACCTTGGCTTAGCTAAGTAGTCACTATTATTGGCCTAGAATGTAAATAAATGTAAGAATGTTTGTATAAAGATGTAAGTTATGTCAATTTTCTAAAGAAAATAGCTCTAATGTAGGTATTTATTAGCCCTTACCAGTTCTAAATAGACCATGGGACTTAATTAGTATGGATTTTTTAATGGGTTTAATAAGAATCCAAACAGGGCATGAATCTATTTTTTTAGTTGTGGATAGATTTTCAAAGATGGCCAACTTAATACCTTGGAAGAAACCTAATGATGATATTCATGTATCTATTTTTTTTTAAAAGGTGGTTATATTGAATATAACTCCATTGAGTATTATCTCAGATAGAGACAATCATTTTTGGGGCACTTATGGAGGACCCTATACAAGAAATTGGGAAGAAACTTAAACTTTAGTTTAGCCTACCACCATCAGACTGATGGACAAACTAAGGTGGTGAATATAGTTTTGAGTAATTTTATAAGGTGTTTTGATCTAAAAACTAGGTTTACCTTTCAGTAAATCAAATATTTTTTAATAATCAGATACTAAAATTCTCAATTTCCCAATTAAAACATAAAAAATAGATTTATTGTTCTAAAAATGAATATGAGTGAATGAAAACTCTAAAAACTCATTTCTGAATCAAAAAACTTATTTTTAAATTGATTCATGAATATTAATTAGCCTCCTGCTAATAAATACTATCTTATTCAAAATGGATTTTTAAAATATAATAAGTCATTTTCCAAAACTTAATTAAAAGGAATTGACTTTTAAACTTTGAATGTGATTTTTTTTGAACAATTTTGATTATGAGTATTCTGTAAACTCATATAAATTTATTATTCATTTAAAAACGTTACATTTAAATTTTTATCTCTAAAATAATCTCTTATCTAACTTACCATAATTAATTCCAAATATCAGTGAATAATTCAAAACTTATGAAATACTAGAAAATTTAAAAAAATAGAGACAAGAGATTGTGTATGGGTTTTACCAATTAGCTACATCCTTAGGTTCATTTGAACCATTCCATTATAAATAATATGTAATTATAGTTTGTAAAACTTACATCCCTGAATGGTTTTAAGAAAACTTACAGCTCTGTGTGATGTGAAGAACTAGTATGTACCACATAAACCTTATTCTATTCACCCAAACAAATACTTACAAATATTTATAGTTGTCCTGAATGGGATAATTAATTCTCTAAACTAGAGGAAAATTATTGTCAAAAGATTTATAACATATCCTTGACTTATACAAATCTTTGTATTTTATACATGCTAAAAAACAATTTAGGAATAGATAATATTAAAACATGATAATTCATTCAATTAAATAACCTGTGTATTTCAAGAAAAATAGACCTTCATCTATGTGGATGATTCATGCTTGAAAATCTTGGTAACATTCCTTCTCTATAAAAAAATAAGCAACCTATCCATGTCTATTGGCTTTCAGCTACTCTCTGCAAGCTGATCTGTAAACTACCCCCAGATAATAAAATTCCTCAATATTTAAAAATTGCCATATACCCAATGTTGGTTAACAATTTTTTATTTCTACTTGAAGTACGGTTAAACTATGAGTAGACTGAATGCATTTAATAAAGGATAAAATTCCATAAATAATGGGAGGTTTAAACTCCATGCTTTAATAAAGTGCTTCCAAAACAAAACCAATGCATATCATAAAACTTCCATTTAACTCACCAACCATTATCCACGTGAGAGAGGAGTGGGCATTGTATTTTAAAGTTTGAGAACATATTCATGCATGATTTAATTCCACATAAGAATATGAGGATAATTAAAGTATTAAAACATATCTCCCAAATTCAACAAACATAAAAACATGGTCATGCATGTTAAATATGGACTTTAGTTTATATTCCACTTAAAATGGTTTAAACATATCCCATTATTTTATCAAATACACCCCCCATGAAAAGTGGAATGTAATTCCATGTGGAAAAGGTAATGCAGGGAAAGAGTTTATTTCAGGATTTGATTCAATTGAAATAATATATCCCATATAAATTAAAAACCTTTAACATTCCACGTGGGAGTGAGAATATTAATTTGGGACTTGGATTTTAATTATCCAATGGTTTTAATAAAACCATAAAATAGGATTTAATTAAATTTGGATTTAATATCCCATGGTTATAAATAACCATAAAATAGGATATTAGGATTATTTTAAAAATAGGAAAACGGAGGAATTATGGTGGGAAATTAATTAGATATGTGGAATATCTTAGTGGCTTAATAGAATTATGTGGCAAAGTTGGTAAAATTGGATGTCAATTGGTTATGGGGTAATGTGGGTAGATGGATAGTTTGGTATCACATCTGAAACATAACACACATTAGCACATAAAATAATTCTAATATAAAAAGTAATTAGATCAACTATTTATATTTTTGCCATGTGTCAATTTTTCATTATGACACTTGTCTTTTCCACATTTTTCCAAACCATAAAAAAATATTCCAGATTAAACCTCCCTAATAAGATGCTTTTGGTCTCTAAAATTTCAAATAATTCAACCCAAAAATCTCTATGAGTTATCTTCTTGGCATTGACAATCTTCTTTTACTGATTACAAACATATATGAGCCAAAAATAGCATATGAAGGAGTTATGAAGTCAATCTATCAAAATGTGGTAATAAAGCTCCATTTGAAAAAAATATTAGTGAAATAAGATGTTATAAGATCTTCCTTGCAAGAATCAACTATCCAACTAAAACTGTAACTTGATTATGGAGAGTAAAACAAACTCTTTACACATTATACCAAAATGACTTGTTACCTAAAATAGTCACAACATCTGGTGGATTCTCTCAACCCTTGCATTGCATGAATTCTAAGGTTTTCTCCTTTTTATATCCAATATCATACAAGGTAAATCAAATGTGCATACCCTATAGGATTTTCAAACTCTACAACATGTGTATACTTGCATTTACAAAGGTTTCCCATAGTATAGTAGGACTTATATACAAAGTATAAAAACATGAAATGAATTTGTGTATCTTATGGTTGTAACTATACAATATATACAATACATGAAATAAAAATCAATGGAAATAGATGTGATCACCATATTTTTGACAACATAGCTAACTATTATGTCCTTGAAATTGATTATTAAATCTTTCCCTATACTTGTCAAAACACAATGTCAACTTATAGATATTCCATAATAATATCCTATTTATAAACACACAAACTCTTCAAGTAAATTTAATCAAATATCATATAAATTTGAGGATAAAACTAAGAATTTTAAACCTATCTTGAAGTTTTCTTCACCATTTGATTGCTTCTTGATTCATACCTCCACAACTCATCCAAACTGAGTTAGTTTCCAAAATATTATCGTAATGAAAAACTAAATAGGAGATATCAAAAATAACATCCTTCCAAACACAAGTGTTTTCAAATTTTCTTCCTAAATCCAAGTAGTTATGAAATCCCTAAAATAGTGTTAGAAGTGAAACCAAGCATATTACTCAATACTATAGTAATGCTTTATCAAAACTATTCAAGTAAACCAGTTTATCAATATAAGGGTTATTCCCTCTTCATGGTTTCCACAATTGAATAGGAGGTTTCATTTGATAAACTCTATCTTAATAAGATTTATATGATCTATCTTCATTTTCAAAAGGATTTTAAAAACAATTCCAAACAAAGCTATATTTTACTTCCAAGGTAATCCTACACAAAGGATTCAAACCAAAACTATGCATTCATAGTTACATTGAAAATAAGTTATATCTTTGAAATTTTTTTGAAGTGCTCCTATTGAGAAATGGTTGAGATATGTTTGGTGTTTAAACAAATTTATATTTTCTTCTTGTAATTCTTAACAAAGCTATGAACCAATTAAAACCCCAAACTTAAAGTGTAAAATCTATTCAATATCCTGAATAATGCCATGTTTCCATTTCCATATACTTCCATGGAACTAGTCTTTTGACTTATTCCTATAGGATTATAAAATATTATTATTTATCCAAAACTAAAATCTATGCATCTAGTTATCAATGACCAAAATATTATGTCAATACCAACATGAAATTAGATCACCATCATAACTTAATCTACCCTATATAAAAAAAGGGTATATAACTTCAATGGATTCCTCTTGGATGTGCATCACTAAAACTTCATTGCATTTTATTTAAATGCATAACAATATAAAAAGGTTTATCCTTTCTCACACCTTAAGTGATAATGTGTTGCTCACCATCTATGTTGATCGTACAGGGCTAGTGGTTTTCTAACCTTGGCTATTAGAAGCTTGTCTTCTTCTATAAAATTAGAACACATTCTAATTTTCCTTTTCACTATCCAAAATTCATAATCAAATAAAATATAAGAATAATACCAATATATTATATTCAAAATCCAAAATCAATCAAGTCCTATAATCACCTGCTCTGATACCAAAAATGATTGGAAAACTAGGTTTACCTTTTTGGTAAATCAAATAGTTTTTAATAATTAGATACTAAAATTCTCAATTCCTCAATATTAATTAGAATTGGATGCATAATTCTTACTTTCCAAATTAAAACAAATATAAATTAGATTTATTATTGTATAAATGAATATGAGTGAATGAAAACTTTAAAAACTCATTTCTAAATCAAAACTCTTGTTTTCAAATTGATCCACGAATAGTAATTAGCCTCTTTCTAATAAACACTCTTTTTTTTCAAAATAGATATTAAAAATATAATAAGTCATTTTCCAAAATTTAATTGAAAGGAATTTACTTTTAAACTTTTAATGTGAATTTGTATAAAAATTTTTGATTATGAGTATTTGTAAACTCATATAAAGTTATTATTCAGTGAAAAATATTGAATTCAAATTTTCATCTCTCAAATAGTCTCTTATTTAATTTCCCATAATTAATTCTAAATGTCAGTGAATAATTTAAAATTAATGAAATACTAAAAAATTGAAAAAAAATAGAGACAAGAGATTGTTTATGAGGTTGACCAATTGGCTACATCCTCAGGTTCATTTGAACCATTCCATTATAAACAAGATGTAAATATAATTTGTAAAACTAACATCCCTGAATGGCTTTAAAAAAACTTACAGCTCTGTGTGATATGAGTAACTCATCTATAACACAAACATTCTTCTCTTCATCCAAACAAATAGCTGTAAATGGTTATAGCTCTCTTAAATGGGATAATTAATTCTCTCAACTACAGGAAAAATTTTCTCAAAAGATTTATAACATATCCTTGACTTTTATAAATATTTGTATTTTATACAAGCTAAAAAAGGAATTAGGAATAGATAAAATTAAAACATGATCAATTTATTGAATTAAATATCTCATGTTTATCAAGAAAAATATACTTTCATATGTATGTAGTATCCATGATTTAAAATCCTAATAACATTCTTTCTTTATTAAAAAAATAAGCAACCTATCCATCTCTATTGGCTTTTAGTTTCTCTCTGTAAGCTTCTCTATAGACTATCATTGGATAATAGAAAAATATTCAATATAAAAACATTTATATATAACCTATATTGACTAAAACTTTTATATTCCTACCTAAAGTATAGCCAAACTGTGAGTAGACTTCATGAATTTAATAAAGCGATGAAATCCCACAAATAATTGGAGGTTGAGACTCCATGCTTTAATAAAGTGCTTCCAAAACTAAATTAATACATATCATAAAACATACATTTAATTCACCAACCATTATCCACATGGGAGAGGAGTGGGTGTTGCTTGTTAAATTTTAATAATTCCAAAGTTAAAACATATCCATGCACATTTTAACACCACATAAGAATATCAGTATAATTAAAGTATTAAAACATATCTCCCAAATTTAGCATACATAAAAACATGGTCATGCATGTTAAATTTGGACTTTAGTTTATATCCCGCTTAAAATGGTTTAAACATATCCCATTATTTTATCAAATAACACCCCCCCCCCCCATGAAAAGTGGAATGGAATTCCATGTGGGAAACGTAAAGTGGGGAAAGAGTTTATTTTGGGATTTGGTTTAATTAAAATAATATATCCCATATAAAACAAAAACCTTTAAATTTCCATGTGGGAGTGGGAATATTAATTTGGGACTTGGATTTTAATTATCCAATGGTTTTAATAAAACCATAAAATAGGATGTAATTATATGGGATTTAATTAAATTTGGATTTAATATCCCATGGTTATTAATAACCTTTAAGTAAGATATTATGATTATTTTTAAAATGGGAAAATGGAGGAATTATGGTGGGAAATTAATTGGATATGTGGAATATCTTAGTAAATTAATAGAATTATGTGGTTAATTTGGTAAAATTGGATGTCGATTATTTAAGGGATAATGTGTGTAAATGGCCAATTTGGTCCCACATCTGTAACACAACACCCATTAACACATAAAATAATTCCAATATAAAAAGTTATTGTATCAAATCTTTATATTTTTTCCACATGTTAATTTTCCATTATGACACTTGTCCTTTCCATATTTTTCCAAACCATAAAAAAATCCTCTAGATCATGTTTAATGAGGATATAGTCCTAAATAGTGGGACTTAATCTTCTCACAAGCATAATTTTTCTATAATGATGCACCCAATATAAGCATTAGAAATAGTCCATTTCAAGTTTTATATGGTATGCACCCAAGAGGAGTCTTTGAGTTAACAAATCTATGTAAAACAGAGAAAATAAGTGCTAAGGGATAAGATTTTGTTATTTCTATACAAGAGGTTCATGATCAAGTTAATAAGCAATTGGATTTGAGTGTGGCAAAGTACAAAAATGTAGATACTAAGATGAGATACATAAATTTTTCATGTTGGGGACGTGGTATTAGCTCAGTTAAGGAATAAAACGTTTCTTGAAGGTGAATATAACAAACTAAAGATGAATAACATTGACCCTTGCAAGGTCAACAAGAAGTTCTCCAATAATGACTATGAGATAGAATTACCTAGTGGTATGGGAATGTATCCCATTTTCAATGTTACGTAATTGTATCCATTCAAATAATGACATGATAATGATATACTAGTTGTGAATTAAGAATCAATAGTACAAAAATGGGTAGATTAATTGCCACAAGCCAAGAAAGAAAAACTTGAACTCATCTTGGATAAGAAGGTTGTTAAGATAACTAGAGGTAAGGAGTATTACCAATGATTGGTTAAGTGTAAACATTATCATATAGAGGATATAAATATGATGAATTAATTATACATAATCAAGAATGGAGGTACTCTTCAATACCTCATGAATAGGAGTTCATGAGTTAATTTTATGCTCTTAGGGAGTGTGATGCAGGAGCATCACCTAAGAATACATTTTGATGTAGGAACATGAATAGTTTGTTTAATTTTATCTTTATATGGATTATTTTGATTAATATTATACATAATTTAGTGATTTTCATTGGTTAGAGGTATTAGGTTATCTCTAAATTTGAGTTTGATCTCATTGAGTAGTTTCTTGCCAAAACAGTCAATTTAAAAATTCAAATTTCTTACCAGTGTTATAGGAACTTATTCATGTTTGTTAAAGGTTATAATTATGTAAATTCATATGTTTTGAGATTATTTAGATATATTAATGGTTTAACAATCCTTTAGGCATAATTGTCATGCTTCGATCTTGTCTAATGCCTAAGCATGTTGATCTTTTAATAAATGGTATACATTGGGGCTAACCAATAATAAGTTAGAGAGATTATAGGGAATAAAAATTATCAATAATTATGAATATATTATCATTAAAGGTGGATATTGGTGGAGAGATCCTTTAAATACAAGAAAAATATCATATTTCAAAGAAGATTGCCTACCTTACAAATTATGTTCATGACTGTTGTATGTGGAATGACATCCATGAATAAAAGAATTCTTTAAGAGAGTGATTTATGAACTGAAGATGTTTATTGTATTTAATCCATACTATATATATATATATTAATTATATTTAAAATTTTGTCACTTATTTATAGTACACAAGTTTCTTTACACAAGCTTTAAGAGCTTTGTTTCGACATAATCAAGAAGGAAGATAGTAGAGTGTTTATTTTGAGTTTGATTCAAGGGTTTTGATATTTTTATATTGTATTAGAGTCTATAATTAATTATTTTTATCCATTTTAATTCTCATAAATCCACTTAGTAGTGAAAAATTTAATTCAAACCTTCATTTTTACTAATGCAATCCTATACAAGTACCTATAATTATGTAGATCAACATGTTTGAGCCTCATGGTGATTGTTCATGAATGCATTGATAATTTACAAGTTTAATTGAGATACGGAATACATAATAAAAGTATTATAAGTTTTTAAATTTGAGTAAAGTTAAAACTAGCTTTTTTAGAAGGCTCTTGGGCACCTACAAGCCTGAACAACCCCAAACTAATGTTTTCAACTTACAACATGAAAAAATGGTGTTCCCACATGTCATAATTAATGAAAATTTGGATTGATATGATATTTGAAAAAATATAAAATATTTTGGTGGTTTTTATTTTTTACCTAATTATATAGTATGGAAACCTGATAGTGATCTTGAACTAGGCCTACAAAGACCTAATTGATAGGAAGGTTGTATGAAAAAGAGGATTTCCCTTGAGATTATTGACTAGAAAGTTTAGATGAAGATGTATAATGGTATTAATAACTAGTTTTATTTTGTACTGAACCCTTATGGATTATTTAAACCAACAAGAGTTTTTCTAAAACAAGGCTACAAGAAACTACGCCTTATTGAAGAAACTTGCATTTGGATTGCAAACTCTCTATCCCTCTGCATCATGATCGAAACCTATAAATTAAGAAACAATGGGGTATGTTTTTATTCTTATAGTATATTTTGAAGGTCTATTAATCACTTTAATTTAAATGAATATTTTTTACATAATAAATAGTGATCTTTTGACATGACAGATCTTGGGATACTAAATTACTCTCTTTGTTTTAAGGTATGGAAAAAGGGACATCACATGTTTGTGTTTGAAACAAAGTATTCTAAGAGTATGATCAGTTAATTTAGGATGATTTAATGTAATCCTACTAAAACACCCATGGATACAAGACTTTAATTGTTTAGTTCATATCCATCACCATAATAAAATAACACTCTCTATTGTTAGTTGATTGGGAGTCTCATTTAATTAAATTAGACTATCATAGATTTTAATTATTCTTAGTTATATTTGAAGTTTCTTTTAGTAACCTAAGGTGATTTATTGTAAATAAACAATGTGAATATTAAGATATATTTGAGGTACTTTGAATCATGGAATATAATTCAATAAATATGATAATTTCTTGTTGATAAGATCTATGGATGCATATCATGAAGGATGTATTGATAACATGAAGTAGAAATTGGAATTTATTTTATTTATAAGATATGTTCCTATCTCATGAGTGAATAATAATAAAAAAAAAAAATTCTCAATCTTCCAATTAGATATGATATCATATAGTAATAGGATATGTATATGAATCAATATGGATATGTTGTATACTTTTAGGATTGGGTGTTCCATAAGAATAAATGATGACTATGTCCTATAAAACATAGTATGTTTTGATTTTTTAATCCAATGTTTCATGAACACATGAATTGTATCGAAGTTCAATTACATTTCATGTGTGATCATGTTTAATAACACAATATTCAACTACATTTTTTTACACTCAAGTTATATGTGTAAATGGTTTCACCAATTCACTTGCACATGAAAATTTTGAGGCATTTATAGATTATCTATCTTTTAATCTTAATACTATGATGAATTAAAGGAGGGATGTTAGAATAATTAATTGGATCATAGTCTATTTTAAATAAAATTTTAATTATTTTTATTAAAACACCTATGATAGTTTATAGGATGGTTAGTTGGGATGATAAACACTAGAAAAATATGCACTGTAGATTATAAGTTATATTCCTAAATAGAAAGAGATAAATATAGTATGTTTATCATATAAAATAAATCCATATATTTCATATAAAATTAATTTAAATAACTATATTTTCATCTCGTGTGATGAAGAACATGAGTCCATGTGAAACCCAACATTGAAATCTCCAAATAAATATAAAACATGGAAGATGTGCATGGCTATCAAATAAATAAAAAATCACCATCAAATATACATTTATTATATATTTCCTAGATGACATGATGCATGTTCTTAGAGAATATAAATACTTTAATAATATTGATATATAAAGTGGATAATATCATATTTAGATTCATTAAGGAGATTAATATAATACAAAATTCAATACTAGGATGACTTATATGAGTGGATGATGATATCATTTAGATTGTATAGTGCACCCAACACATTTTAAGGATGTTTATCTTAGTTTTTCAATGTTATATTGGTAAGTTTTAAGTAGATTATTTTAAATATATTTTATTATTTAGTAAAAGTAGATAGGATCACTTAAAGCATTTGATAATCATGTTACAATTATTAATAAAGTACAATATCTATTAAAAGTTGAATAAATGCAAGATTATGTTTAAAATTTTGGTATTTTTAATTCGATATGATGGTTTAAGAATTAATGAATAAAAGATAAATGAAATTATTGAGTGTCCTATTTAAAGAAGCATAACATAGGCAAGAAGTTTCCATGGTTTAAAAACATTTTATAGAAATTTAATTAATAATTTCAATGGTATTATTTCACCAATAATAGATGCTTGAGGAGAAAATAATTTGTATAGACAAGTGTATCATCATAAAACTTTCAATTATTTAAGAAGAAGGTCACATAAAAAAAATTAGCATTACACTATTTCAATAGTGTTTGAGGTATATTTTAAATCTTCACATGTGGATATTGGATTTTTGTTGATTCAAGAAGGCAAGCCAATAAAATATATCATTGAGAATTTGAATTAGGTAAGAAATAAGTATTATAAATATGATGTTGAATTTTACACCATTGTTAAATTATTGAGACATTAGACACATTACCTAGTGCCTAAAGATTTTATCGTATTTACAAACCATGGCCTTGATCTATGTGAACACTAAAAATAAGTTAAATAGTATGCATGCAAATTGGGTGTACTTATTGAAGTGATATAATTTTATTTTGAAACATAAATTAGGAGATCATAATAAATTAGTTTATGATTTGAGTAGGCAATTGAAAATATTAACTAGTATGGTGAATGAATCTATTAAGGAATTGTATAATACTTATCCAAGTTTTAGGAATATATTTGAACAATTTAAGGATCCATTATCAAGTAACACATGTAATATTCATTATGATTATATTATACAAGTTGGTTATCTCTTCAACATAAAATAGTTATGTATTTTGGTTTGATCGATGATAGGAAATATTTTAAGATAATTAAACAATGGTGGTTTGGGTAGGCACTTTCATAATAACAAGATAACATATTTGGTGTAGGATAAGTATTTTTTGTAGATATGAAGAGATATTTTGAAATGTATGTTTCAAGTTTTAGGATATTCCAAGTGGATAAAATCCATACATAAAACAGAAGGTTATACATGACATTAACATTACCAAGAGAACCACATAGATATTTAAGTATGGACTTTGTGTTGGGGATGAAACACATAAAGAAAGGTAATGATTTTTTTTGTAGACATGTTTTATAATATGGCTCATTTTATTTCATGTAAGAAAGACAATCATGCCACTAGAGGAGTTGACCGATTTTTTTAAATTTTTTTAGATTGCATGGTGCTATAAAAGTCATTACTAAAAAATAGGGATATTTTTTTAAAATAATTGTTGGAAGAATATAAGAACTAAAATGTATAAAATTAATGAATACCATCTAAAAATAGATGGACAAAGAGATTTAGTAAACATGAACTTGGTAATTTTATTGAGATCCATAATTAGAGAGAAGCCTAGGAAATGGGACGTGGCTTTAATACAATTTGTGTTTTCATATAATAGTTCCATAAAATGATAAACATTGAAATAGACATTTAATATTGTCTAAAGTATAAATGGTAAGGGTTGATTATATTTTGTGTAGTTAAAAATTTTAGAATGAATTAGTAATGATGCAAAAGCATTTTCATATCACATATAATAGTGTTTGTGTAAGTTTTATGCACGCTAAAGAACATTACAAGGTAGCCTATAAAATCTCAAGACATATTAATGAATATTCACTCTAAGACATGAGTTACATGGTATTGGGTTTTGTAAATAACCTTTTGGTGGAAAAGTAGTGATTAAAGTAGTTTATTTCCAATGGATGGGTTCATGTCTGTATAAATCTAAACCTAATTTATATGGGTGGATTGATGATGGATTTAATAAGGTATGTAGTCTCAAAACAAACTCAAAAATATGGGAAGGTATGGAATAAAATAAGGCATGTGGAACAAACAAGATGAAATTTTTCTAAGCCAACATTTGAACTAGCATTTCAATAAAAAAATCAAGAAATAATGGTTGTTGCAACCTATTATAATCACACCAAAAATCAATCATATTTAGGAGACAAATGAAATAATAATATAATAAACTTAAGAATAAAAAATAAAAGGTTACTATAATTTTAAGAATTCATTTGCACATCTATAAGGGGGGATTATGATTAATATACAAAAGACATTCAATATAGAAATAACACAATATGAATAACTATACTAAAAATAAAATTGATACAAACCAAGAGAATAAGATACTATAATGAATAAAATTATTACAATATTTACTGATTTGGAGAATAATCAAAATTTACATATCAAGAATAATTACAAAACCATCCATAAAATTTCTTATTAATATTAATAGCCAAAATTATCCTCCTCTTGGAATATAGAGGATAAAAATATATATGATATTTGGGAAGGGAAGGCCTCATCCTCTAAGTGAGTTATAAATTTACATCTTCATAAATAGCATTGTGTTCTAGTCATTATGGAAATCATGCATGTACAAAGCATTTATTCAGAAAAAAATCCTTGACTAAAAATTGTGTGTGTGTGTGTGTGTGTGTGTGTGTGTGTGTGTGTGTGTGTGTGTGTGTGTGTGTGTGTGTGTGTGTGTGTGTGTGTGTGTGTGTGTGTGTGTGTGTGTGTGTGTGTGTGTGTGTGTGTGTGTGTGTGTGTGTGATAGCATAAAATAGATTAGGAACCAACAATAAAACTAAGATAAACCATGTATGTACATCATTATATTTATAGGGGTGTTGATGTGGCATAAATAGTATAATAAAATGGTTTGGTGATAAGTGTATAAACTAAAGTGGCCATTATATTTTATTGAGGAATAAAAATTGGCCCACTTAAAGTATTCATGATTTCATATGTAGAAAATTAGTGAGCCTCTATATATGTGGTAGAACTTAAAATTAACTACATATTTGATGCTAACCCTAAGACTCCTTATTTATCTTTAATTATCTTGAATAGTACATGTGTTAATTCTAACTCTTTGTCAATAATGTAAAAATTGAGCAAGGAAAGATTATATATTTTGATGGCTTCAACCATTAGCCTTATATGTTTCACTTCCAAAATATTAAACTCTATTCCAAGAGACTAAACTTTCTTCACTCTCTCCTTGGAAAAAAATAATAGTTAAAAAAACCTCATCATTATTTTTTTATATTGTTCCTTCAACTTCCTCCTTAAATATATTTGTAACTTCTTTAAGAAGTGTTTCAAAATTTGGCTTGTTAACTAATGCTCTAATAAAGGTAAACAAAACATTGAACCTCATATATTTCAAAATTTCCAAGGCCTCTATATCATTATTCACAAAATGTACTAATAGTGACTTCATCTATGCATGCTAGTTAAGGCAAACATCCCCTTTAGTAATTACATAATTTAGGGCCCATACTACATCTTGGATAGATAATAGGTTCAACAAGTTGAATAGAGTACTCCTAGAACATTGAATAAAAAAGGTGAGCATTTTATCATATTATTTTAGTTGGTGAGATATTTTAATCACCTTTTGTACTTTTTTATTTGATCTCTCATTTGGAAACTTGAATTTTGTTCAAAATAATGTACATCTTAGTGGCTGCACTCTATATATTGTCAATAATCTCACAAGGGGCATGACCAATTTATCTCTAAAATAACCTTTATTATCCCTCATCCTTCATTTTTTACGTCTCTTTTATTGACTCCCAAAATCAAAAGAAAAATCACACTTGCTTAGATCATTCAGATTGCTTTTGGATTTCCTATCCAAGGGAAATGAATTTTCTCTTTTCCAAAAATTAATCTATTCCCTTATATCTATATTAATTTCCTTCCACTTCCTCATGTTATGAATGGTACCTCTATATTTGTCAAGCTAATGGAGACTGTAGGTAATTTGGTGATGATCAAATTCTATTTCTCATACTTTTTCCCTGACATCTCTTTAACCCATTGGGGAGTAATAAGTTTCCTTTATTCTTCAATATAATTATGGTATTTATAGGTAAAGGGTGTAAGAATAATTGAAGGAGGATTTATTGTTGGGAGTGATAATAAATCACTTGAATTATAAATTTAAATGGTTGATAAGAAATCCTTTACCATGGTGAGGGATCCCTCTATAGGTTGACTTTAACAACATATCTAGGAAAGCCTAGGGATTTTTCAAATTTCATGGTGGATGCATGCATACGTGGACATTATGGCATAGATATCTTGAATTGACATGAATTTTTCTAAGGGATTGGTGGGTACCTAGGATCAAAAATTGAAACTAAAACCAAAATCTCAAAATGAATTCCTTTCTTTGTATTCTTTATCTATTTTGATGCCAAAATAATGTAAGAATCAACTAAGCTAGAAAATGATGACCCCAAAATAGCTAGAGGTAAATCTATAACTTGAGTATCTACACTAGTGACAAAATAAACTAAATTCTTAATATTTATCCTTTGTTATTCAGTGATGACTTGTTGGTCTAGGGCTCCAGTTGAATTTTTCTCTTTTTGAAGGCTTGTCAGGTTCAATTATTTGGCCTTTTTCTATTTTAGCCTCTCCATCTTCTTCATTTGGAGCTCCTTCTTCACTTAAAATTTTCTTAGGTTTCATCATCATTTTGACATTTCCTTCCCCTCATCAGTGGCATAGTCTACCAAGGATATTCCATGTCCATGTTCCTCTTCCTTTACTTCATCCTCTATAGGAGATTCTTATATAATATCTAGAAAAAATGATGATCATTCCTCTAATTACTAAGATTTGGAGGAGATTAGAAGGACTTTAGATCTCCTTTAGCAATTAACTATGGGGGAAACATGAGTTGAGAGGTACGATGAAACAACTAAATGAGTCATAGTCATAATAAATACCACTTTAGGTGGTGGTGAAGGAGTGGAAATTAGAACAAAAATAGTAGAAGGAAGTGTGGATGGGAAGTAAACTAGTATGGTAATTGATGGTGGTGCACTTACTTGAGATGTTGAAGGGGAAGAAGGAGAAGTTAAAATATAAGAGAAAGAAGATAGAAAATTTGGAATTATTACTTGAGTGATGGTTGTAAGTGGAGGTAAACATGCCATGAATTATGTGTTATTCTAACTATTTGGAGGATATATAGTCTTATCCCTCGTGGTAGATGTGCCCAAAATTATACTACCATCTGATGGATGTGTGGAGGCTATCTAGGGGCCTAGGAGACCTCTAAAAAGTTATTATATAATTTGGGGATTTTTTTCCCTTTACATAATTGACTCTCCTTATTATAGGCTTATCTCTTCTATTATAGGATAGGGGGGTTGGCCTTGTCTTCATGAGTCTTGAGGTTGATTTGGTGATCATTGATGACTCCATACTTTCTGGGCCTAGTGCCCCATATAATTCATCTTCTCCTTTGTAATCTTAGAATCATACTAAATAGCCTGTGTAACTATCATAGACATCTGATTATATTTCATCTAAGTCCAAACCTCTATGTCATATAATGCATTCATGAAAATAATAGTGTGATCATATTCTTGGTGGCCATATGTGATGGTCAACCCCTTCTTCTAATTAATGATTTAAAAATAGTTCTTTTAAAAAAATTTATGGTCACATTATTTGAACTGGGCCACATTTAGATTAAAATGGGATCTTACCTTCCTAACCTGGTTAAAATGGGCCCTTACCACAAACTAGAGTTACCAGACACATAGAGGATTGTTGAAGTAATATGCCTAATGCTTTTGGCCTATCTCCTTATTTACTTTATTATAAATTTGATGGACCACATTTTTTATGAAACATTATCTAGGAAATGCCATGGTTATAATATAAGAGGTGTCACAGTTCTTTCCATAATGATAATTATATAATTGGGGTAATACCCATAATCACCCCATTTGATTATGTTTATTTTTAAGTTCCCAAATAACCTAGTCATCTAAGTTCCATGAAAATCATGGTATACTCAAGGATATATTTCCTCACAAACCCTTTTGATTTCATTTAAACAATTTTGATTTCATTTCTAAATCTATAGATAAACGTGGAAGAATAATCTTCATAGATCCTATTATCCACATACTTTATTGATGGATGCCATAGTTCCCCATGTGTTCTTTGAATTTTTCCAAGGACTACATTAAATAAATATGACATCATATATAAATTTCCATCAAATGACATTTTCTCATTCTTGAACATCTAAACCTTTAGTTTAAGGCTTATAATATCTCCCAAGGCAACAATCTTGTGCAAAGTTAGGAGAATATCCAATAATAAAACCCATTCCACTTGTATATAAGTAATGTTGAGAAAATCATATAGTATATCTAAAATTTCCATGGCTATCATGATTCAAGGACTAAATTTGATGATGTAATTTGAAGAGATGACCCCCTTGGTATTCAATATATGGCCTTTCAATAGCCATTATTTCAGTTTTCCCTTTATAGTATTATGCTCAATCCATACAATGGATGAGACTTGGTTATAATCTACCTAAGGTAATAGAATTGTAAGTTACCTTTAAAATGACATTCTAGAAATTTATTTTATTACATTCTACCATTTTATAAAGTGTATATAGTCTCCAAAGAAAGTGCCTTTAAATAATAAATCAAAGAGCAAGTTGATCCAAAGTATTACCTCTAGATTTATCATTGATTGATGAAGCCCCATGGTTTTGGTTGGTAGTAGGTAATTTTTCTATTACTTATAATCCTAAGATAATTAATATTTTGTGAAGTACGGTGCCACATATTCCATTACATTTTAGAGTGTCAAGTAATTTGGAAACATGAAATTGATGGTGTTTTTTTTTAATAGGGTGTATGAGTATTCAGTACTTTTAGCACATGAATATCTAAAAGAATTATGAAATTATGTTTGTTTTGAAGAAGAATCCATTTTGGTAAAATAAACTATGTAATTCCTTTTCAGACTACTCTAACTTCTCTTTAAGGTTCACTAAAGAAGCTAGAGCTTTTGGTCACAAGAACGCTTTATGATGTTCACTCATAGATTAATGGTAAAGTCACTTTCCTTTTTCATAGATTTTTCATATATTTCCCAAAGTTTGTGACTTTGATGATCAATTCATGTGCTTAAAGGTGAATAAGTTTTTTCTATTTCACTCTTGGTTGTATTTAAATTTGTTAGTTAGCTTTGGTGGGTTTGTTTGTCTACCATGTGGAGATATTTAATCAATACTATATGTCCATTCATCCTATTTGAGATAGGTGTTAATTTATAATTTAATATCTTCTTTGATTTGCCCTCAAACTTATGTATGCATGCGCTAACCATGCATCTCTTAGATTGTGACATGTGTTTGTTTCTCACTTAATCAATCCTTTAGATTTATAACTTTGCTTTGAATGATTTAGGGGTAAAAATTAATATGATTATGCCAGGTGGATAAATCTCAATATTGAGAGAACTTGGAGACTTAGGGCCTTAGTTATTTGAACCATTATAACTATGTACATCCCTATGAATATTCTAGGTAACATGACACTTATTCATGGCATGATCATAGATCCTCAGATTATTGAAGACTCAAAGCCATGGGACCATTAATCTATTAACTTGGTATTTATTCTATGAATATCTAGGTTAATGAAAATGTGCTAACTATCAAATTATCATAGATTAGATGCCTATAACCATTAGATTATAGGGTATCAAGTCTATTAGACTTTATTTAATCTTTTTAGGGTTCTAGGTTAACAAAATTCTACCACTTTTCAAGGTTTTAGAGCTTGAAAGATTACAACCATTAGATGATTAACTTCATTTTGAACTCGTATAGTCCTAGGTTTATGTAATTACATTATGTGTTGTGTTCTTAGAGCTTCGACGCTCATAACAATTATAATTTTATTTAAATATGAAAGGCTCTAGGTAATTTAGTAATGCCACCTATCATTGTATATGAGCTCAGGGACTTTGAAGACTTATAAATTTTTTTGAAGGCTAAAGGATTTGAGTAATGTAAGAATGCTACCAGTCTTGATCTTAAGTAAATAAAGCAGGGCTTGATAGTGATTTATTTGAAAGTATTTGATAATAGTCATGTGAACATAAAAAAATAGTAATATTAAGACAAGACATTATTTCCGTTAGTCCAAAAAATAATAAATTCAATTATGAAAACTCAACTTTTAAAATTTATCAAAAACAATGTTTAATATTTTATTTTCATAATTATGGGCTATATAACTTTAGACTTCGAATATAAAATTAGACTTATGAAAATTGAGACCAGGGTCATGGATGTCTAAGGCTTAGGAGACCTTGAATAAGTATATTCAAATAATAGTGGGTCCCCAATAATTTTTTTAAAATGGTGGGGGGTACGTTAGGGAAAAAAATGTTGACTTAGTGGGGAGATTACTCCTGAGTATTTGAGATTTCAGTATCATATAAATGTATCATAACAAAAATTAAGTCATAATGAAAAAATAATAAGTACACCACTTGCTACAAAAGACTCTTACATGCTCATGAAACATTATAACCATTTTCACTACTTATGTGTGTGTGTGTGTCTATATATATATATATATATATATATATATACACACACACATATATATATATATATACATGTATATATATATATATACATATATATATATATATATATATATATATATATATATATATATATATATATCTGTATATATATATATATATATATATATATATATCTGTATATATATATATATATACATATATATATATATACATACACACACACACACACACAGAGAGAGAGAGATATTGTGTGTGTGTGTGTGTGTGTGTGTGTGTGTGTGATTTTGTGAATTCAATTTCCCATTGTTATGAGAGTTTTGACAAACTCAAGTCATGGATAGACATTGTAGGTTTCATTTTGAATTCAAATTTTTTGACCAAATAGTAAGGAGAGCTTGGGCATTGCTTTTCTTCTAGTCAAGTGTCTATATCCCTAATAGAGATACCTCTAATTTCACTCAAATAGTTTCTCTAGTATTAGCCAGATGTCCATAACCCCAATAGAGATTACTTGAGTCACCCATATTCTATCAGTTTATATGATTTTTTTTGAAACACAAATAGAATAAAGTTTAGGAACCACCATTGACTAGGTTTATGTATAAGAAAATTTATTTTGATCAATATGACCCTATCATTATGCATCCATTTCTATGTTTATTATCTCCCCTCTAAGAGGTACATCATGTAATAATGCATATGATCTTTGGAAATGGAAAGTATTTATAAAATTTACATGAGTATATTAAAGTAAATTCGAAAGGTTTAACAAATTTAATAAATTTAACTAGAACATAATTTAGTCATAACACATACCTCAATCCAAAAAGCTCAATTAATATCATATAAAATCCTTGTGAACACCAATTATGCTTCATTTTACATCATCCCCTTATTTTTGACAAGTTTTTTATAACTTCATTATCAGAAATCAATTGGTCAATTATGAAATTATTTTAAAATTAATCTAGAAAGAATAAGAACTAGTCTAATAAAAGAAAATTTGGAAGGCAAGAAACATTAATCTAAAAAATCTAAGAAACTAGACCAGAAATAAAGAAATCTAATCTAAGAAAGTAGGAAACCTAATCTACTCCTGAACATACATCTCCACTTACCATCACTTAGAAGAATATCTAATTGTATGAACCATGAAATAATGTTTCAAAAATTATCAATTGACTAAAAAAAGTGTGGTCATTACATTGGAGGTCCTTTAAGTGAAAGGCATTATTTCCTGAGATTTTTTATATCTAATATGGATCAATCCACAAAGGAGTGAAATTATCATATTGTACCTGCTTCTCATTTGACTTATCCCATAGAATCATTGATTTTAAAATCTTTAAGGACTTAGTCTTATACCTTTTTCCAAACCATATTTTTACAATTTCTTAATATTTGTTGAATTTATGTAATTTTTCAATTCTTGCATCTTCCATATAAAGTATATCAAGTAGTCTAAACTATATTATTTCTTCCTCTCTCATGTACTCTTTCATAAATTTTTACATTGTTGTTTTAATGTTAATGGGGAAGACTATTTTTTACCATACACTTGCTAAAAGGGCAAAGCCTTGAGAGATTGCTTTTTTCTGGTTCAGTCTACCTAAAATGCATGCTTTGGTAAATAGATGCCATTCTCTTGGTTTATCTAGGCTAAATTATTAATGGAATCCATCATATTCTTGTTTTTGGATTAAATAACTTCATTGATTTATGGATATTATTTCTAAGAGAACTTGATGGTGATCTAGTTGTTGTAATCCCACTCTTTAAAATTAATAGATTTAAAAGTTGGACCATTGTAATAAACTACAGAGATTTGAGTACCAAACTTATATAGTATGTTCTCTTCCATGAATTTGATGGCATCCAATTCTATAGAATTCTTTGTGGCCATAATTTATGTACAACAAGTTCAATAACCAATAGATATTAAGAAAAAATTGTGCATTGTTGAAGAGTTTGGTTTTATGACCCCAATGAAGTCAAGACCCTATTGAGAAAAAAACATCCCTTAATAACTAGTTTTAGTGGCATGGTAACATTCATTTATATTTTATTAAATACCTAGCATTAATGTTATGATATAACATGGTAATGGGAATATTTTAAAATTATAGGCTATTACTATCTCATACTCAGGATTTTATGAGATGTAACATTTCACAAGGGATGTCCATTACCTATCTTTTGAAGTAGATTGTCTAAGATGTCTGAAAATTGTTCCTTTGAGACACACCTCAATTATATTCCCTCATAGGTTTTATAGTATAAAATTCATTTATTTATCATGTATTGAGTTTATTTGATCCCAAGGGCTCATAATTTCTCTTTTTTTAATCTTAAGTTGTCATGTACTTGTGAGCATATGATGGATGATTTTAGCATACCATTCACCACTGGATACTTGACTGATTTATTCAATGAAAATGTGTGGATTAATTTAAATCATGATTTGGATTATTCCTTATCTATGATCATCTTGGATAGCCTAATTTCAACATCACAATACTAAATTTTGGCCATCCATTTACCTTTTTTTTACCTAACTCAATTTGGCCATGTGTGATCTTGGCAGTCAAGTCTGGAATGATGGTGTATGTTTTGTTTCTCATAATTTAATGTCTCAAATTTTTTATAGCTTTAATCAATACATATATTATTTTGTCTATCATATATTTTATCAACTTTGTATTCTTTAGATTGTTACTCATGAAGGAAATGGGATGTTCATTACCATCCACCTTCTATGTGAGTATAATAACTATAATATGTTCTAAGGTGAAAGGATAAAGATGTAAATATTTATTAACATATAGGCTGATCAAAAGCAGATCTTAAGAAATAAAAGTATTGATGTATTCATAATTATCTTAGCCTTTATTGTCCACTCTATCTTGGCATATTGCTTTGGTGTAACACTCAATGGTTTGACAATATTTGTAAATCTAGAAATGAATTTCCTAACAAAGTTTATCTTGCCAAAGAAAAAATTCAATTATCTCTTGTTTTTTTGAGGCATCAACTTGGAAATGTCCTAGACTCATTTTGGATCAATAAAGATTTCATCCTTAGTGATGGCATGGCATAATAATTTCCATTTAGTGACCTCAAATGTGTTCTTCTTCAAATTAAGAGATACTCCATATCTTTTACATCTATGAAATATTATTTGAAAATGATTTTCATTATTAGTCTTATGTTTTGAATACATTGTAAATTAATCCATGTATATGATGATGCATTTTCAAAAAATTCCTTGAAATTAAAATTCTATACCTATATATAAAGTTGCTCCTAAATTGATTAGGAAAAATGACATCATTTTGTATGAAAAATTTTCCCACTTAGTGGTAAAGGTAGTATTCATTATGTCTTATTATTCAAGAATCACTTGGTTATATCCTAAGAATAATATTAGAGAGTTGTTATTGATGTCATGCTTCTATCATGGAGGTGTCCTAGTGAGTTGATGAAATGATTTGGTAGCCAAAGTAATAATGACAAAGAGTGAAATGTACTTGTTCTAATGTACTTTATGTATGGTTGGCTAATCTTCATTATTAACATAGCTAGAAAAGATCAGGGTCGAGTATGGTGATTTGAGCATGTGCAAGAGGTCCCATCAGAAGTCAAGAATGCTTTGAATTATTATGTACATGAATAAAATTCACCAATTTCATCAATGTTCTCATCTAAACACTTTAGGTCTAGTGGTAGAAAATCTAAGCAGGTAGCTGATGATGTTACCATTACCATGTGGGAAGGATTCAAGGGGATTTGGTCATATGGTTGTGATCACATTAGTCCCTAGTTGTTATGAACCATATCTCAAGTCATGCGTCAAATTAAAGTCAAAGTTATGAGGGTGAAAATTTGGCTTCTCGGTCAAAATTCATTTTTTCCCATGCTTAGAAAAATTTGTAATGTGGCTAGAAAGAGATGAGTAAGCATGTTGATGAAGTTAAAATTAGCATGTGTGGAGGTGTTAGGATAAAATGATCATACAGGTTTGTTCATTTTTGTTCCTAGTTTATTTTTTCTCAATTTTATATCATAAAATGCAGTGCATAAAAAGATATGCATATGTAAATTCAGACTCCCAAGTAGTTTGACTATGTTTATCCATACCTTTAGCCAAATCTACATAAGGCAAGAGAAAGTTGAGTGAGAATTTTGAGGGTGTTATATCTTGCACATGTGAATGTGTCAATACAAAATTATCATAAGGGTTTTTTTTAGTTTTGAGCATAGATGATTTTTGCTAAATTTGAGGTCATGTACTAAAGCATGATAAAAGTTATGGATGATCAAAATTGGCCTCTTAGGTAGGTTTTGACATAGTTGGCTCTATGATAGAAGATTTTTAGAAGCTAATTTAGTGGTGATATATATCACACATCCAAAGGATTCAGGATCTGTGTGTCACATGGTTACATTATCTTATGTGAGGAGATCATTTGGTCCAAATTGAGATCATGCGAGTTAAGTACAAAATAAGTTATTAAGATGCAAAAATGGCTACTTAGGCATATTGAAAGGGTTCCCATAGTAATTTTTGAATGAGCTAAAACTTGAGCAAGATTAATGGTTCTCATTACTCCAATAAGTCAAGATTTAATGAGATGAGGATAGGTACATAATGTTTAATGATTGATCAGAGGTATAGGATAGTGATCTAGTGGTGAGCGTAAATTAGTACAAATTAATAGAATGGTGAGAATGATCATTAAGAGACATGGTTTATCTATAGAGATTGATGGAGCACATTGAGTCAACATTTTAAGATTGCATGAGATGAGGTCAACATGATATATGTTTAAAGTGCGGCTTTGGTGGACTATACGTTAAAGTTATAACAATATTGATGGTGCATATTCAATCTAAGAAAGGAGGACACAAGATGATTGCAAAGTGGTCAAATTTTAATTGTGACTGTTGTCATTCAAATATTTGAATTTAACATAAGAAAAACTAGATCTCTATATTTTATCCATATCTTTTGATAAAAGTTGAATTTGTTGGTGATATAAAAATAAAAGTGGTAGAAGACTCCAAGGTGCATCTAAAAATATGGATTTTAAGATCTATAAGTATGTATAATTAAATATATGATACTCCAAATTTGACTATGTTTTCTTATATGTTTTTAAAGTGACCCAAGAAAGATACTTGAGCTTATATTGATGTTGTTTCAATGTCTCAAGATGAATTGGATATTAGGGAATGTTGTAGACTTAATGTGGATGTTCTATAAGTATTTTAAAGGTGTGATCAATATATATTGAATATGAACAATTCTTAATAAGTTGACTATATGTTTGGTAATGGTGTTCATATGTATAATGTCTATGTTTGAGTTATTTAAGTATACACAAATGTGAGATAAGTTGAATGTGATAATTTCTAATATCCCTTCGAATATCAAAACAAAGCTCCAATTTGCTTATCTGAATTTCTGCAAAATATCTTCAAATAGATGAATAAATCACAGTATAATTTCTTATTTATTTGCTCATAAGCTTACAATTTGAGATCCTCTGTCAGGTATACAAAGAATATCGAAAGTTCGGCCTTATAGCCTGAATATTCCACGAACTGGGTGGAATCTGGCACGTCTCGGCCTGCTGTGTAAAAAACACAGTCGCCGACATCGGTTATACTGCCGTCGTCGGTCGACCTGTAGTGGTCCCCTTGCCGACGTTGGTGATGAGTCGACCGATGTCGGTCTCTGTAAGTTCCTGTTCACCGATGTCGGTACCTGAACTTTCTGTAGATGCGTACGGATTTTTCGTAGATCTGTACGGAAGTCATACGGTCACTGATATAACACACCCTGTATGCCTGATCCTGATCTGTAGAATTATGGGCTGACACAAAAGATCTATATCTGGATAATTCTTGAATCAAAAACCCAAAATAAAGAAAATACCTGTAAACCCTTGTGATAGCTTTTGAGTGAAGTTATCTCTCAAATACCTGTAATACTATGATAACTTCTGGGTGAAGTTATCTCTCAATTCGGCAATAGATCGGCTGATCTTTCACAACCTCTGAATCGCACACAATGAAGAGTTGACGTTCTTCACTGCAATTGGAATCCTGGAACCCTTGGCTCAGTCTTCATAGAAGAATTTCTTAACAAGAATCAATATCAATAATAAGCATGAATACAAACTCTCTCTCATGAGAGATTCTTATACACCTCCAAAGGTGTGCTTGCTAAAATTAGACTCCCTTAAATTAGACTTCCTTAAATTAGAACTAGGGTCTTAAAATTAGACCAAGTCTTAATTTAGAATTTGCATCCTCAAATTAGACCAAATCATTAATAATTAATAATTAATTAATAATTAATTATTAATTAATAATTAATTAAAATTAGTTCAAATAATTAATATTTGATTAAATCAATCAAATATTAATATCTCCCTTAATTCATGCCTGAAAGTGCCCGAACGAAAGCCAAGCCCAACTCCATCAAGACCCTCTATCCACCTCATCAGCCTACGAGGGTCGCATAATAGGCTAATCATCTACTCTGCACATGTCGACTAAAAAGGGGACATGACAATCCGCCCCTCCTGAAATTGCTTGCCCTTAAGCAATCGCTGAATACCTGGATCCCAAATGAAGTCTCGATCTACAGTGTTGTCAACCAACACAAACTCCAGGCCCTGTCCATCACCACTCTCATCCAATGGCATCACATCACCTCTGTCTCCTGTACGCATATCGTCATCAACATGTGACCCCCCTGTAAAAGAAAGCTGAGCCTCTACCACATGTGTTGACTCTTGAACTGAACTCACCTCAAGACAAAGCTCATCCTCATATCTCTCCTGTGTTGGTGCCAATGTGCCCTCATCATCGCACTCTATCATATCATGTAGTATAGGCATCTCCATCTGATGAAAAAACATATGCTTGAAGCTGCTGCCCCGTATTGCCTTAAGAATATGTGTTTTCCCATCAACCTGAAAACGAACCTCCATATCTTTGAGATGAAGAGTAACTTCCTCAAATGAATGAAGCCACTTCATACCCAAGACTAATTCTATGTCCCCCATGTTCACTACAAAATAATTAGCCTTGAACTCGTAGTTGTTCAAGCGCAATGGGAGATCTCTAATCATGCGCTCACACCTAAGAGTGTGACCATCAGCTACCTTAACTCTAATCCCCTCAAAATCTTCGGTAGTGAGTCCACGCTCCTCCACCAATCTAGCATCTATGAAATTATGTGTAGCTCCTATATCAAGAAGGGTGGTAACCTTCTGCCCTGCCAAAACTCCACGGAGTCTGAATGACTCATCCGACTGAATGCTGGATAGGCGTGCCTCCTGTATATGAAGCTCTAAATCTGCCTCTGCCTTAGGTCTGAAGCCTCTGCCTCCTCAGAACTACCCTACTGTTCAGAATCTTCTGATTCCGCATCCTCATAATACGCCCACATCACACGATTTGCTTTGCCCTTAGGCCTCAAAGGGCAATCGTGATGGATATCATATGGACCTTTGCAGTAGAAGCAAAGCTTCTTCCTGCGTAGATCATTAAGCGCCTCACGATCCAAAGGTGGTGCTGCTGGATTGGCCTTTGAATCATTTTTAACCCCGGATTTATCTATGTTGAAATTCGATCTCTCTGTATCCCTGTTGGAGTGCTTATGGTCTCTCGATGAAGAAGTACCTCTGGAGTTAGATCTACTTGATGGCGCCGCCATCTCCATACTACGTGTTTTCTTCATAGCTTCCTGTAAGGAAGGAGGATCAAAGCCTTTGACCCAACCTCTCAGTGGTTCTGTCAATCCCTCCATGAAGAGTACTACTAGTCACCTCTCTGAAATGTCAGGAACCATGACTGATAACTTTTGGAAGTCACCAATGTATGACTCTAGACTGCCACTTTGGCGCAACTGTGCCAACTCTCGGAAATAGGACTCTGGATCCCTCCTGTCAAAACGCTCCACCAGCCTGTCCACAAACTCCTAATAAGAAGTGATCCGATCATGATGGAGTGTCACCATCCCATGGTGCCACCAATCGTGAGCTACTCCCTCAAGATGTAGTGTCGCATATCTGATAGCATCTTCCTCACCCATCGGTCGCAATGTGAGAAATGTATCCAGCTTACTAACCCAGGCCTGTGCTGTCACCTTACCACTACCGTCAAATGTTACTAGTGTGAGCCTGCTCGTAGCCTGCTTCAAATCATTGTTCTGGGGCCTTGGTCTCCCATTCTGTCGACCTCGATAATGTTCTTTCCTTTGTGTGAGGAATCGGTCAAAAGTAATCATCTCCCTGACCACAGGTGGTAATGACTCCCACTCATCAGTCGCTGCCCTGAATGTGTCTATAAATTCCTCCTCATGCTCTTCACCTGCTATCACCTCTTCTGCTTCCTGTCTCACAAAGATAGGCCTAGTAGGCCTATTCGCTGTACGAGAAACAGTCCCATGGCCTCGCTGTGATCCTGCAACACTCCTGACATCTTCACGGTGTGGGGAATGTCTCCTCGGAGAACCCAATCTTGGCAGTGCTACTGCCAACTGCTGTAATACCTGGTTATTCTGCCTTTGCCCTTCTCGTAGTTCTCTAAGAGTAAGTAAAACCTCTGGATCATCTTGGTCTCTCGGATGGTGAGGAATACGGGCCCGGCCAATATCATCACCCATATCTTCCGGTGGTTGTTCTAGAACTTGAGTACCTTCAAGCAAAGCTTTACTGCGTGTGTAATACCCGTGTGGTCGTAACTCTTGTGGCTGCATAAAATTTCTAAACCCTCAGGATGGCAGGATTTAGCTCTGATACCACTGTAATATCCCTTCGAATATCAAAACAAAGCTCCAAATTGCTTATCTAAATTTCTGCAAAATATCTTTAAATAGATGAATAAATCACAGTATAATTTCTTATTTATTTGCTCATAAGCTTACAATTTGAGATCCTCTGTCAGGTATACAAAGAATATCAAAAGTTCCGCCTTATAGCCTGAATATTCCGCGAACTGGGTGGAATCTGGCACGTCTCGGCCTGCTGTGTAAAAAACACAGTCGCCGACGTCGGTTATACTGCCGTCGTCGGTCGACCTGTAGTGGTCCCCTTGCCGACGTCGGTGATGAGTCGACCGATGTCGGTCTCTGTAAGTTCCTATTCGCCGATGTCGGTACCTAAACTTTCTGTAGATGCGTACGGATTTTTCGTAGATCTGTACGGAAGTCGTACGGTCGCTGATATAACACACCCTGTATGCCTGATCCTGATCTGTAGAATTATGGGCTGACACAAAAGATCTATATCTGGATAATTCTTGAATCAAAAACCCAAAATAAAGAAAATACCTGTAAACCCTTGTGATAGCTTCTGAGTGAAGTTATCTCTCAAATGCCTGTAATACTATGATAACTTCTGGGTGAAGTTATCTCTCAATTCGGCAATAGATCGGCTGATCTTTCACAACCTCTGAATCGCACACAATGAAGAGTTGACGTTCTTCACTGCAATTGGAATCCTGGAACCCTTGGCTCAGTCTTCACAGAAGAATTTCTTAACAAGAATCAATATCAATAATAAGCATGAATACAAACTCTCTCTCATGAGAGATTCTTATACACCTCCAAAGGTGTGCTTGCTAAAATTAGACTCCCTTAAATTAGACTTCCTTAAATTAGAACTAGGGTCTTAAAATTAGACCAAGTCTTAATTTAGAATTTGCATCCTCAAATTAGACCAAATCATTAATAATTAATAATTAATTAATAATTAATTATTAATTAATAATTAATTAAAATTAGTTCAAATAATTAATATTTGATTAAATCAATCAAATATTAATATCTCCCTTAATTCATGCCCGAAAGTGCCCGAACGAAAGCCAAGCCCAGCTCCATCAAGACCCTCTATCCACCTCATCAGCCTACGAGGGTCACATAATAGGCTAATCATCTACTCTGCACATGTCGACTAAAAAGGGGACATGACATAATTTTATGATGTTTTAATGGACATAAGGAGTGGACCCATGTATTATAAAGTGGTCCTATGTTATTTTTTACTGGAGGGTGTACTAAATGGATGAATAGGTTTTCATGAGACCTATAAGAGCTATAAGTGCTTAATTAAAAGGTGTAGATTCTTAAGTGTGACCAATACATGCTATGAATAACCTATGAAGTTTGTATTGATATTTTTATTCATATAATACTTGCCTTAAGGAATAAGGTGTGCCCAATGGCTGAACAAGGTGGTGATGATCATGATTGATCTATATATAGTGAAGTGAAAAGTGATGGTTTTTAGACTTGTAATACATGGATGAGTGAATGTGAGTATGGATCCAAGGAAAGGAGATAACATTTGAAAGATAAGGTATAGGGTAGTGAGTACTAGTAGATAAAAAAGAGGAATAGACATGCTTATATGAGTAAGGTGTCAAAGATTATCACATAGGTCATTAGACCTAATAATCCTAACAAATGTAGAATGGGTGAGTATGCTCAAGAGGTTGTTTGAGAGAGGCTTGTGTGTGTGAATTGTGGAGTGAAGGAGTGGTAGAGTGCCTTATGGATGAGTTGATTTGAGAATTATTTTGAGGATTATTTGTATGACCTATTGGTCATAATTATGTTATAAGAATAGTGTTCTTGTTGTTTGAGTATGAGTGAATGCAAGGTGAATATTGTGTGATCTTAGTGGTTGATCTGAAATGCAGATAAATGTGTGTACTATGAATGACCATCTAGTCCTATTGTTGAAGTTGTGATAGATGTTTTACTATGAAGGAAGCATTGAGTGTGTAGATTTGAAGAGTGGGGTTATTTGGGATATGTAATGTGTCCTAATTGATCTTTGTGTACTAGTTCAAGTATGTAATGTGCTTTGTCCAATAGGTAGTGTTGATTGAAGGTGAAGTTTGATAATTATAGTTCCATCATTAGGTGTTGAATACATAAATTTAATGGTGTATTTATTTATAGGTGTTTTTGTGGCATCTCAACATTTAAGGTGGTTGTATCCTCCTTGAAAGGTGAAACTTGATAAAAGGTTTGGTTGTTGTTAAAGATTAGCTAGATAGGTGTGGCAACACCTTGTGAGATTTTAGAATAATTAAATACAAATTTTAGTTCCTTGATTAGTTATAGCTAGCCTAAATTGGATTTTGTTATTATAGAACAATATCTAACTGTAGGTTCTAGTAGGTTTTAAACCCTAAGAGGGTTTCCCATATATGTCATGTGTTATATGCTTGAACTTGCATTGTCTTTATTATTCATCACTATGGATGATGTGTATACCTCATGAATGTTGGTATTTAATGATTAAGAGTTTTGAAGGTTTTGAACTAAAGTTGAAATATCTAGGCTTAATGATTTACCCCTCCTCTCAGTTACTATACCTCTAACAATTAGTATTAGAGTGAGTCCTTTGGAGGAGGCCTAACATCTTGAAAGTGATCCTAAGTAGGTACAAAGATGGATAAACAGTTGAAGAAAAAAATTAAGTGGAAGGATGTGATCAAGACACTTGGAGAATAAATATGTACATTGAAGAAAGATGCCAAAGAGGATGAGAATATTACCCATGATCTCAAAGTTCAATTAGTAGATGGCAAGACAAGTTTGTGTTAAAAATAAAAATAAATCATGTATGATGAAGATGATTTCTATAATATTATAGAAGATGATAGGATGGAATAATTTGATCTAGAAAATGAGCTTGTGTGTGCACTTGGTGAACTAAAGGAGCATAAGAAGAGGAATCATAAAATGAGGTATGTTATCAAAGGTATTAAATCACAAGTTATTTCTCTTGAGGGAAGTTTAATAGATCAAGCATGTAGAATAAACTATAACATGGATAAATAAGATAAGAGTAATAAGGATACTATCCAAGTTCTCAGAGACCAATTGATAGCTACTATTTCAGGTATAAGAGCGAAAGAGGATGAGTGAATTCAAACTAGAAAATAAGCTAGATTCACTGAAGGATGAGCATGAGAAATTTATTGTCAAGATAAGTAAGATTGGTGAAGATAAATATAAGTTAGTGTTATCAATTTGGAGGGCACCTTTATTTAAGTTATACAAGCACATTGTCACTCCAGTTGATACAATTAGAACTTCTCAGAGTGTGGTCGACTCTTTGATGAGAAGAACCTCTAGAGAGGGATGGTTCCATTTAGATTTTTAAATAAATTTGACTACTATGAATTTTTTGGGTGAAAAGGGAGAAGGAAACTAAAAAATAAATCCAATCTAAAAAGGCAAAACACTTAAATTATTCAAATCCTCTGAAATTACTAAAATCAATGCACACATATGATCGAATGAAATCTATAATTTTGTCCTTAAGCATAAATATTTTAGACGAAGGGTTGAAAAATTCTTCAAATGAACTATAAAAAGTTGAGATAGAGAAAGATCAGTGAGGAAGGAACTTGAAAAATGAGGAAAATCTCATTTATGTGTTGATACACAATCAAATACACACTATTCTTCTTTTCAAACTTAGATTCAAGACATAAATTTCTTTATTGATCACTGATCTAAATTACATTTTCTTTCTTAAAACTTTAGGGATCCTTCTAAATATCTTGATTAAGCCAATAAATAAGCTTTTAAAAAACCTAAAATACCCTTAAGTGTATTTCTAAAATGGGAAAGGGTTAGTCTTGGTTAATTATCTCAAGAATTAACACCTTTTACAATATTTAGAATATTCAATAAAATCTTTTCCTTTTACAAAATTTCATGTAACACTAAACTTTAACATAGAGAATAAGTGGTAGAGCCAAGTTTGAAAGATTGATTTTTTAAAATAAATAATACACTCTCCAAAAAACTCCAAACATGCATGAATCCAAGGTTGGCATAGAAGAATGGACGATGAGATCATTGAAAGTGAAACTTTTCATTTTCATGGAATACTATGTCATATTTATAAATAAAGAATTCTATTTTATTCATTTGAAAGATGAGGTAGAGGAAGAGATATTCCCATTTGGATGAAAAATAAGGAACATGTGTAACAAGCTTGTCTAGTTAACTCCAACTCAAGACTAGTCAACCATCAATGGTCTCTACTTACATTTAAAAATATGCCACATCTTAGATGGAGAACTCTGATGGAACTTCCTAAAATCTTAAAAGCTTTGGATTGCATAAAAAACTAAAGAGAAGCATGATTTTGGTTAAATAGTCAACTAAATCTTTGACCTATCCACTATAAATAGGCCTTAATTGCATGGACAAGAACCTTTTTGAGTGATAGATATATTCAAATTGAATTTATTTCCCAGCTTTATGTTCTTAGTTTCTTTGTTTGTATGCATGCACTTCTTTGGTACTTTTTTTTTATGGCTTTTGTCTCTATTTTCTCCTTGATTTCCTTGAACAAATTGTCTATGACTTTCTTATGTAAATTTTCCCTTGCCTATTTTCATATGAATTTCCTTTCTAAAATGGAGTCAAGGATTTATTTTGGCATTTGTTCAGTCAATTTCCCATTGATAAATTGTTTGTGGGAATTGTTTTAGACTTCTTATTTAAAATTTATTGCCTCTCAAACTTTTTTTCTTTCCACTTTCTCAGAGACAAAATGTCTGTAGGAATTGTTTAAGACTTCCCTTGGTCATTTTCTATTGAGATTTCACAATATTTCTAAAAATAATTCCTTCATAAAATTTGTCTAAAGGAATTCCTTTAGACTTTTTGTCCAAATATTCATCTTGTTAATTTCTTTTTTCCTATAGACAAAAAGTCTGAAGGAAATGTCTTCTCTTTTTCCTCTTGTGTTATGGACTTTCCAAATAAAGAGCCCTTCGAGGCTTTAGAAGTGACCCTTTAGAAATTTGGACAATCCCTTTAGAAATTTGAAAAGTGACTCTCCCAAAGGGCATATACCCTTCAGGATTCTTGCAAACGTACCTTGAAATATTGAAGTGAACCTTCATGAAGGGTAGGTAACCTTCCAGATTATTTCCAATGACCCTTTCAAAGCGTACATACCCTTTGGGTTTTCTAAAAATGTAGTTTCTCGAAGAGCACATACCCTTCAAGATTTTTGGAGCTACCCCTCATAATTATGAATTGGTTTTTCTACCTTTCAAGAAAAATAGGAGTGTCCTTTTGAACTTTTGAAGTGACCTCTAGACTTTGTCCTTTGAATTTTCCCAAAGGGTAGGTACCCTTCAAGATTTTTTAATGGACCTTCCCGAAGGCCAGATGCCCTTCAAGTTTCTTGAAAAGCACCTTTTCTATTTGCCAAATTGTCCATTGTAATTATTTCACACTTCTTGTAAAGTCCTTTTAAATTTATTTTCCCTCTAAATTTTTCCCTCAAACAAAAACTCTGAGGAAATTATTTCCACACTTAGTCCAAAAAATTCTAAGAAAGACAATACTTAGGAGATAAAAAAAGTTGGTATAAAGTCCAAAAAATAATATTGTATTCATACTTATGATCCCTTGATTTCATCTATCAGTGAACTTACAAGATTGTTGGTTAACTTTAATGATGGTTGTAGCTATATAGACTTTTAGACTTACTTGAAACTATCCTCTTAATATATATATATATATATATATATATATATATATATATATATATATATATATATATATATATATATATATATATATATATATATATATATATCCCTTAATGTCTAATGCATTAGTTGACTTGTCACCATGGCCTTCAAAACCTAGATTGAAACAAATGTTTGATTGGTAATCAAACTCAACTCTAGGTACCTTTGTGATTTGTAGGTGGCCCTTAGATGTATGGCCTAATCAAATAAGTGCCTATGAGCATTATTCACAATCTATCATGCATCATGTATATCTATGAAGTGTATTTAGCCACCAATCAATCCTTCACTTTAACATATTTCTCTCATTCAATTAATGTGTATAGGATACTTCTATAGGGAACAAATTCTATAGGCATAATGGTTGTATCTTGATTTTAAACTATAAATTTTCCATGAAACTCTTATCCACTTTACTAATTTATTCCTCATATAGGCTTGTAGTTTAACTTTATCACTGCATGTGACATTGTGAGTAGGAGATATGCTTTTGAACTTCATATGGGTGTTTTGTCTTGGAACACACTTGATTGTGTAATATTATTTAAGGTCTTCATCATGACTATATTTGATATTTTATTACCTACATATCCCTTTGTTCATGATTTTAAACTATAATTCACAAGTTTGACCAACTATATAGGGAATTGACTATTCTGGGGAAAGTTTCAAATAATAAGGTTAGTAATTTGGCCTTGATAGGACAAATCACAAATAATTTTGGTAACTTTAGGGTTTAACCAACCTAATAATCAAATAACTAAGAAACTTTGGTTATGATAAACTCAGATACATATTTAAAGTTAGAAAAGATGGAGACTAAAACATAAAATAAAAAATGACTCAACAACAATGTGTGCACATATGCACTTACAGGAAAGGACAACAAAAAAATGGAAAGTAAAAATAACTACTACTAAAATCATGTGTTATGAATCACTTAGAGGAATTAAACTATGACTATGTACAAAGGAGTGACTCTCCTAATAGTAGTATTTAAGAAACATCCCATTCATATGAATGAGAAGTTATTCTCCACTCAATATAGATAATTGAAAATCATTATTATTATTGAAATCAATGATAATATAAGGTCCACTCCGAAGGCTATCAAATTTTAATTACCTAACTGGATTTGTATGTTCTTCATCCCATTTGAGAACTATGTCTCCTTGATAAAATGTTTTTGATGAAGCTCTTTTTTAACAAATATCTTATTGACTTGCTATTGATTTGACCACATGGTATGCATATCATCATATATTATCTCTTCTAATTCTCTCAATTCATTCATTCTTACCTCCATTACATCACTTTTCAAAATCTCTAGCTGATGTTCAAACTCCAAAGCTGGAAGCTGTAATGAAAGAGGCACCTTGCTTCTCTTCCATAAACTAAGAGATAATGTGAATGACCAATGGATTTTTTATGTCTGATCCTATTATCCCATAGATCATTCTTCAATTTTTTATGCCAACATCTCTGATTATTCTCCATTGTTCTTTTGATGATTTCAATTAGGTTCTTATTAGTAGATTCAGCTAGTCCATTACCTTATGGATAGTAATTAGATGAAGATGTCAAATAAATAATATTTTTAAGAGCGCATTCACATACCTTTATACTACTAAATTATAAATCATTATCTAATATGACAGTAGAAGGTGTTCTAGAATGAGTGACTAGACTCTCATAGAACTCAAGCACAAAGTTCTCATTTGCTTCTTTCAAAGGCACTACTTCTACCCACCTAGTGAAATAATCTGTAACTACAAAAATCCACTTATGGATATAACTATATGGAGGATTAATCATTCCAATGAATTCTAAACCCCATTGCATGAAAGGTTGCTCAACTTGAATTAGTTTAGGGGCATAACAACTAGTCTTTGTTTTCTTACAAACATTGGACATTTTCAACATTTCTTAACCCATGCATGTGCATCTATGAATAAATTAGGTCAAAAATAACCAGATATAATTATTTTTTAATTTTTTTATCTTGGATTCAAAATGACCTCTATAAGGACTATCATTAAATTGCTCAAAAAGCTTGTCAAATTGCCCAGTTTTAACACACCTTAGAAGCATACCTCTAATGTGTTTTTTGAAAATAACTCCATCAATAATAATATATGGTACTAATTTCATCTTGGATTTTATTTTTTATGATGCATTCAAATCCCTTGGACATTCTCTAGTTTAAAAAAATCTAACAATGTTCTGTGTCTAGCTTATAGGAGTTGTATTTTCACCTTCTTACTGAGTGTCCTAAATTATCAAAATTATCTCTTTCTCTTATTATAAATATTTTGGAATATGTTTAAATAATACTTTTCCTCATAAAATATTTTTAATTTTTACTTCAATTCCATATTCTATACATTTAGTGACCCATCTAGCTCTCTTTTTGTTCAAATCTCTGTTGAGAATGAAATCCTTCACACTTGGATGAGCAACCATTAGTATAATATTTTTATTTGAAACCAAATGTTCAAATTTTTTTATACCTCGTATAATAATAATAAAATTATTTTATGCAAAATAATATCTATCTTCATAACCCTCTAAATCTTGACTAAATAAAGCAATGGGTTGTTCCAAACCTTCATCATTTTGCTACATAAGCATGGCTGAAATAGTACTAGAAGCCAAGAAAGCTTAAAAGAAGAAATCATTAATAAAATTTGGATTGATAAAAGTATGAGATTATATAATTTATTATTTTATAGATTCAAAACTTCTTTTACCTTCTTTACTCCAAGTTAACTCTTGGTGTTTCTTACATATTTGAGTAAGTGGCTTTACTAGTTATGCAAAACCAGGAATGAATCTTATGATAAAGTTAATCTTATCCAAGAAGATTTACAATAATTTCTTGTGTTTATTAAAATATAGAGCAAGGATTTCCTCTATTCTTTTTAGATCAATGGAAAGACTAAATTTGGACACCACATGTCTAAGAAGTCTTCCTTCATGCACTAAAAATGTATTTCTTTAGATTCAAAGAGACTCCAAATTCTATAAATATATCAAATAAAATATTCAAATGAGTTAGATGATCATTAGGATCATTTTAAAATATTTTAATGTCATCAAGATATACAAAAACCATTTCACTCAGAAGATCATGAAAAACAACATCCATTGCCCTTTGGAAGGTAGCTCCATCATTAGAGAGTCTGAAAGGCATTTTTTATAAGAAAAAGTACCCCATTTGGTGGTGAAAGTGATTTTATATTGATCTTTCTCTTTCACTAGTATTTTATTGTATTATAAATACCCATCCAATAAATAAAACCTATGTAAACCTGAAACACTAAAAAAATTGATCCATGGAAGGAAGTAGATAGTGCTCTTTCAATAATACTCTATTCAAATATATGAAATCTACACAAAGTCTTATCTCTCTATTATTTTCCCTTACTATAAAAATATTTGAAACCCATGTTGAATGTTTAATAGGAAAAATAATACCTAATTCAATCAATTTTGTAATCTCTTTCCTCATTAGAATCTCAACCTTGGGGTTAATTGGCCTTTGCTTTTGTCTTAACAATTTTGCATATTATTCCAATTCAATAGTGTGTTATGCTAATATAGGATCAAAACCTTTCAAATAATGGTATTTCCAACCAAAAAATCTGTAAAATCTTGACATAATAAAATAAAATCTACTCTCTCATAATCAATATTCACTTTACCCAACTTGAGTTGCTTACCTTCAGCTATGGTAATTGACTCATAATACTCTTTCTTGGAAGATATACTCACTTTTTATTTCTTTAGATGATCATATTCATTGAAAATTCTATTTATAGTCACCAAAACATTAGGCATCTTGTTTTATTTTAATTACACAATATGATTTCCATATATATCCTATAATCTATCATGATTTCATTGGCAAAACTCTACCTCATTATGTACAAAATATGTTATTTGTTTGTCAGAATAAAAAACTTACCAAATTACATCATTATTTTGGAATAAAGGTATGCATAAAACTCTGATTTGGGTCTAATTTTTATTTCCCTTGATCTGATATGGAATATCATATTGTGCACCTATTGTAACAAGTCTATCAACATTCTGATTTGCTCCTCTAAGAATAGAGTGAATGTCAAATGCAAGGAAATATTCCATGAGATCCCAAACTCTATGTTTTTAGGCATTCAAAGGAGGATTATTTTTTGAACTTTTTATACTATCAATTCATTGTCACCTTTCACCTGTAAGAGATTAATATCCCTCTTTCTATCCCACTAAAGACCATAAATAAGAGCTTCATATTATGCAGTATTGGAAGTATAATTGAACTAAAATATAATAGAAGAATAATACATTTGATTGTTTTGTGAAACCAATATGACACCATCCATACTACCATTATTTTTTATATATCTATCAAATAATATACTCCAAACTCCTTAATCCTGTAATGAGCTAGTGAGACTAGGAAATAAGTCACCTTCTTCATGCATACATTAAAATCCAAAACCAACATGTTTAAAAAATTTATAGAGGTCATTTCCATTATTATAAGTATCCCATTAATCAAGGAGAATATCTATAATACCTTAAAGAGGCTTAGAAGGCTCTGGATCAATGGTGTTATCATCTTCTTCTAAAATACTACAATTCACATTAAACATAATTGGTATATATGGATCAAGGTGAAATAGGAAATAGGCTCTAATATAATAGTTAATTTGGTTCCATACCTAGTTCTAAAAACCATGTATGACAAATATTAATAAAGGTAGCCTCCTATTTTTGTAGTGAAATATCTAGATAGGCATAGTGAAAAATATGGAGGTGGATCAACAACAACATCCTATAGAATGGTGAAATTTGGACAAGAAGCAAGTATAATTTTAAAATATTTCAATACACCCATAGTATTGCTAGGAGACCCATATAATTTCAATACACCTTTATCATGGGTTTCATAATACAAACCTAACTTATTAGCTATTGATTTGGGCATGACAGAAGTGCCAGCCCCACTATCAATCATACAATTATTAAATAGACAATCTCAAATGATAATAGAAAGGTAAAATGGAGGAGGTTTAGTTAGCTTGAGTGGTATCACTTAATATTGATTTTTTATATGGTTTCTTAGAGATATTGAGCTTTGAAATCTCTTCTTGTAAGTACTCCTTTTGTCCTGGGATTAGTAGAGTATCCCACATCAAAATTGAGACTATAGTATTCTTCATATGATCCACAATACATAGATAAGAAGTGAATACCTTTGACTATGATTTAGGAATAATATAAGTTCCCAAATTTTATGTAAATTTGGGAATATAAGGTCTTTTCAAATTCTTATCTTTTGGATCTTGAACTTGTTGATCTGAACTTTTTTGAGGTAGCTCATTTGTGGTTGTCTTTTATTATGGCTAAGAAGAAGGGGTTTCCCTTTCAGGACCTAAACCTTCTCCAATTTCTCTTTTCTTGGATCTACTATAGGTAACAATTGGATTATCAATATTAGGTAAGTCATTAATTTTATTTACAACCAAGTGCTCACAATAATTCTCACTTTCCTAGAAATTGGCAAATGTAGTTTCAGTAGGTGCTTTACCACTACCTCCTCCTTATTGATTTGGCACTTCTACTTTAGTGAATGAAGGGATGTATCCATATAGTATACAGGATTCATTATTATAATAAGGTTTTTATTTTTCTAATTAATTAATAACTAAACTTTATTGCATGAAAGATAGATGAGAACTCTCACCAGTCGGAGCCATTGCCATGTTGTTTGATTTATCCCATTGATTGTTACATTTTCCTTCCTAAGCATAATTACTTTTAGTTGGCACTATATCTATTGAATTTATTGGATCATTATGATTATATTTCCTTGATTGATAAGTTTTCCCTTAAACCTATTGATTATATTAATAGGATGGAATATTGGGTTGATAATTCTGATTAGTATTCTGATAAGGCATATATGGTGGAGCTTGTTGCCTCTCAATTAAAAATAACTTATTAGTTTTAGAATTAAAAAGACTCTATATCTTCCCTAATATATTAGTTTTGTCACCTTCTATTAGATGAAACTTTGATGAGTCTAGAATTGGAGCAAAAGGATGAATCTCTAGAAAAAGAGGCATTGGAGGCCTTAAAGATAACTTTCATGATTATATAAGGAAAATTTTAGCCTTGATTGATACTTAAAAGGATTTAGGTAAAGTATTACCTCCCATGGATTGGATCACTATATCCACATCTGAATTAAGAGCTTTCATATAATATATAAAGGCATAGTTGGGTGTAGGCTTGATCACTGCTAGAATTTTATTCCAAGTCTTTTGGAATCTGTAATTGAAATCTACCACGAACTCATGGTTGAATATATTAATTATTGTAAGATACTCAAAAAATGATATATAATCAATTTATTCATCAAAATTATTTGACATAACTTCTCCAAATTCATGCCAGTTGTTGATAGATGCAAGAGCTAAACCTTTGTACCACTAAAGTGCCTTCCCTTTGAAAGAAGTTTCCAACAACCTCATTACTACATTTTATTGTGTCACATGATGAAATAAACAAAGATTATCAATATGTATAATATTATCTATATGAGTTATTGGATTTTCTCTTGTAAAATATGTAAGACCCTTGAGTGATATTTAGAGGACTACCACCATTGAATGCAACAAAAGCTTATCTTCTGGGAACAACCATATGAGGAATATGATTTATAAAAATATAGAGGGAACAACAAAAATAATGGCTTGAACATGATTATTTTTTGCAATAGTAGGGATAATAGAGGGTGTAGGATTTGGATTTGATTAAGAAGGTCTCATTTTCTTTGGTTGATAAGACAACTCAAAAAAAACTACTTTTCATTTTATAGATGATCTTGTGACAACTTTTAGGTGCATGAAAAAACATATAGATATAAAAATAAAATCTAGAAATTAATATAATTCTCAAATAATAATTCAAAAGTGTGAATAAGCATGTCCCATCAAGTGTGCCAAAAATTGTTATCACTTTGGTGTGCACCCTGATTGAAGGTATACAAGCACACCTTCACTCCAGTTGATATAATTAGAACTTATAAGAGTGTGGGTGACTCTTTGATGAGAATAACTTCTAAATAAGGCTAGTTCCCTTTATATTTTTCAATAAATTTGACTAATATGATTTTTTGTGGTGAAAAGGGAAAAAGAAATTGAAAAATAAATCCTATCTAATGAACTGATGCACCTAAATTCTTCAAATCCTCTAAAATTACTAAAATCAATGCACACATAAGATCAAATGAAATATATAATTCTATCCTTAAGTATAAATATTTCAGATGAAGGGTTGAAAACCTCTTCAAATGACCTATAAAAGGTTAACATACAAAAAGATAGGTGAGGAAGGGACCTAGAAAAGGAGAAAATTATCACTTATACGCTGATGCACAATCAAATACACATTATCCTTCTTTTCAAACTCAAATTCAAAACAAAAATTTCTTTATTGATCACTGGTTAGTCTTGGTTAATTAACTCAAGAATTAACACCTTCTACAGTATTTAGAATATTTAATAAAATCTTTTCCTTTTACAAAATTTCATTTATCACCAAACTTTTGCACATTAAATAAGTGGTGGAGCCAAGTTTGAAAGATTATTTTTTAAAATAAACAATACACTCTCCAAAAAACTTCAAACATGAATGAATCCAAGGTTGCCACAGAAGCATAGATGGTGAGATCATTGAAAGTCAAACTTCTCCTTTGCATGGAATACTATTCCATATTTCTAAATAAAGAACTCCATTTTATTCATTTTAAAGTTGAGATGGAGGAAGAGATATTCCTATTTGCATGAAAAACAAGGAAAATGTCTAACAAGTTGTCCAATCAACTCTAATTGAAGGCTAGTCAACCTCTAATGGTCTCCACTTGCATGAAAAGTTACAACACATCTTGGATGGAGAACTCTGTTGGAACTACCTAAAACATTGAAATCTTTTGATTGCATAAAAACCAAAGAGAAGCATGATGTTGGTCAAATATCAAATTAAAGCTTTAAACAATCCACTATAAATATCCCTTACTTGCATGGACAAGAACCTTGTTAAGTGAGAGATATATTTATATTGAATATATTTCTAGGATTTCTATTCTCTATTTCTTTATTTACTGTCCATGCACTCCTCTGGCACTTATCTATTTATGGCTTTTTTCTCTATTTGCTCCTTTATTTCCATGACCAAATTGTCTATGACTTTCCTATGTAAATTTTCCTTTGGTTATTTTCCTATGTATTTCCTTTCCAAAATTGAGTCAATCATTTATTAGGGAATTTGTTCAGTCAATTTCCCATGGATAAATTTTCCATGAGAATTGTTTTATACTTCTTATTTGGACTTTATTTCCTCTTGGACTTTGGTTCTTTCCACTTTCTCATGAATAAAATTTTTGTAGGAATTGTCTAAGACATTCCCTTGGTTGTTTTCTTTTGAGCTTTCCCAATCTTTTATGAAGGAATTCCTTTATATAATTTGTTTAAAGGAATTCCTTTAGAGTTTTTGTCTGATTCTACATCCTCTTAATTCCTTTTTTCTTTTGGACAAAAACTCCAAAGGAATTGTCTTCTCTTTTGCCTCTTATCTTAAGGACTTTATGAAATAAATATCCCTTTGGGCCTTCAGAAGTGACCCTTCAAAAATTTATAAAGTGACACTCTCAAAGGGCATATACCCTTCAAGATTCTTTCAAACATCCCTTGAAATATTGAAGTGAACCTTCCTAAAGGGAAGGTACCCTTTGAGATTATTTATAATGAACCTTATGAAGGTTACATACCCTTCAAGTTTTTTTAAAATGTACTTTCCTAAAGGGAACATACCCTTTGGGTTTTTGGGAAATGTCCCTCATAATTTTGAATTGGTCTCTCTACCTTTCAGGAAAAATAGAAGTGTCCTTTTTAACTTTATAAGTGACCTTCTAGACTTTGTCCTTTAAACTTTCCTGAAGGGTAGGTACCCTTTAGGATTTTTTTAATGGACCTTCTTGAAGGATAGATACCCTTCAAGATTCTTGAAAAGCACCTTTTCTCTTTGCCAGACTATCCATTGTAATTCCTTCAAACTTCTTTTAAAGTCCTTTTAAATTTCATTTCCCTTATAATTTTTCCCTTAGACAAAATGTCTGAGGAAATTGTTTCCACACTTAGCCTAAAAGAGTTATGAGAAAGACAACACTTGGGAGATAAAACTCTTCATATAAAGTCCAAGAAATAAATATATACTCTTGTTTCTTATCCTATGCTTCCATTTGTAAGTGAACTTACAAGCTTGTAGGTTAACTTTAATGATGTATGTATCTATATAGACAAGTAGACTTACTTGAAACTATCTTCTTAATATATATCCCTAAATGTCTAATGCATTAGTTGACTTATCACCATGGCCTTCAAAACCTAGATTGAAAAAAATATTTGATTGGTAATCAAACTCATTTTTAGGTACCTTTATGAGTTATAGGTAGCCCTTAGATGGATGGCCTAATCAAAGAAGTGCCTGTGATCATTATTCACATTCCATCGTGCATCATGTATATCTATGAAGTGTATTTAGCCACCAATCAATCCTTCACTTTAACATAATTCTCTCATTCAATGAATGTTTATAAAAGACTATTGTAGGGAACATATTCTATGGGTGTAATGGTTGTAGATTGATTTTGAAATGCACCTTTTCCATGACACTCTTATCCACTTTACAAATTTATTCCTCGTATTGGCTTGTAGCTTAACTTTATCAATGCATGTGATAGTATAAGTAGGAGATATGCTTTTTAACTTGTTGTAGGTGTCTTGTCTTAGAACACACTTGATTTTGTAACATTGTTGTAGATATTCATAATGACTGTATTTCATATTTGACTACCTACATATCCCTTTGTTCATGCATTTAGACTATAATTCACTAGTTTGACCAGTTGTATAGAGAAATTGACCATTCTGGGGAATGTTTCAAATAATAGGGGTAGTAATTTTTCCTTGATAGGCCAAATAAATAACAATCATATCAGTCAAGAAGTATGTTGAATGATATTATTTTGCTATAATTGTAATAAATTAGGACATATTATTAGATTCTAGAAGAATAGTTTGAAGAAGTATTATGATCCTAAAGGTTACTCAATGTTGTTGATACCAAAGACCATGAAGTTTAATTCTAATCAAGGTGGAATGCCTACTATAGAGAAAGAATTAGATATGAAGAAGATATAGGAATGCAAAGAGGATTTGTCCTCTATTGATATATAAAAGGAAGATCAAAATCATCATCAAGAAAAATGTATAAATGATCTTATTTGTTGCATGTGTCATAGAGTTGGTCACATTGTTAGGTATTGCAAGAACATGTTAAATGAGTTACCAAAGCAAAATAAGGTGTATGAAGCTCCTAGTGTTCAAGGAACAGGTTACACATGGGTATGGAAACTTAAGCCTATCAGGAAAGATTAGATTGATACCAAAGATGGTTTATTTTCCATGATATACATGAAAGAAAGACAAGAGTTTATGTTGTCCACTTTTGATGAAAAATCTAAATAAAATAATGAAGTAAAAAATCCTTTCAAAGTCAAGCAGGACTACAAGTCAAAGAAAGATATGGAGAAATATGAGTCTCCTAAATTTTGGTACTTTTAGTCTCACTATGTCAAAGAGGTGTCTCTATATAGGATTTGAGTAGACAATTGTTAATCAGAGGAAGCTTGGTCGATGTCAGATATTTTTTGATGAGAAGGTATGAAAACAAGTTTGTTTGTGGATTCTTATATATATATATATATATATATATATATATATATCTTTTGTGGAAAAAAAAATATTCTAAAGAATCTCAGTGGTCATATATTGAGAAGGAGTGAGCTTGTTGATCATGGTTTGAATGTTCTAGTATAAATTTGAGTTTCAAATATCTATCTGTATATTAGATTGTGGTAGATGCTAGTTGTGTATGCCATGGAAGTTCATAGTTTTATGAATATGACGTATCTCTATATGAGTATTGACTGTGATTGGATAGTATTTGAAGACTTGTTGAGGATTTCATGCTCCTAATGATGCATGAAGTTAAGTGGAGCTTTGTAATTGGTCTTATCTTAGGATTAGAGGACTAAGTAGTTGAATATAATAAATAAGGTGTGGAAAATAAATTTTGTGTGATCAATATGTTAATTCTAATAAGATAAGGCCTTTAGTTATGGGGGAGAAACAAGTTCATGTGTTTTCTTTGAAGATCCATGAAAGAGTTGTAGTACAGAGTCATAATGGGTGGTTCCAAGTGGCTTAATGAGACTGATGCAATTTTCAAGAAGTGTTTGGTGATTAGAAATGTTTTTGAATTTATTTGTGGTGTTCTCTAGGTGTTTTTGATGCTTGAAGGTATGTTGAAATTAATTTGGAGATTTTTATTAGCTCTCAATTTTCTTAATTTATGCTTAAGAGCTTTCAGTCCTAAAAATAGGTTACAAGATGTATGGGTTCCCAAAGGTATGGAAGATAAAATCTCAGTCTAGAAGTTTGTGATGGGTGTCTCTAGGTGTGGAAGTATTTTCATAGGTGCACATTGACCAGAAGGAGGTTTGTTGACCTTATTTGTTTTGAGATTCTAGGGTTTTTGGACTCCACTAGAGAAGTGGTATGACTTATGAGTTAAGGTTTGAGGCTTTCTAATATTTTGAATGGGCTAAATGGGTGGTAAAATCAATTTTCATAGAGTTTAGAAGGTTTATGGTTCTCAAATGATTCAATTTTATGTCAATTTGGAGGCATAATTGGATAGTTGGTTTGTGAAAGAAGTATGTTGTAGAGGATGATATTGTTGTTGAAAATGGGTCTTATTGAAGGGGAATATGAAATTTATCTATATATGGAGTTTTAGGACATGAAGATGTGTCTACTAAAAATTTTGGGCTCTATAAGTTCTAGGTAGGACTCCAAAGAGGCTAGACAAGCCTAGTGTGAAGAAGAGTGCCTTTTGATCAAATTATCAAAAAGAAAAAGGCATGAGTATTTAAATATGAGTTATCAATTTGGTTTAGTGCATGTTTTATTTTTGGTATAGTGCAGATGTAGTGTTGGTGTTCATGGAAGTGTCTTGAGAGAAAAGGCTAATACGCCTGCATAGTGTTTTCTAATGGTGTATGGAGATTTGAAGATGTTCAGAAGGTACAATTGCTCAAATTTATTTTTTGGAGTACCCCTTATATGTTTCTTGATGTGTTCTATCATATTTATATAGTTTTGTGTGTTCTTTCTTCATTAGTTTTAATGCTTGATTAAAGAGAGTGTTGACATGGAGCAAGAGGATGTTTGTCAAGGCAAGAAGAGGTAGCCTCAAGGTAAAGGGGAATTTGTATCATCTTTATAATATGGTCCTTTCCTATATTTTATTCCTTTCATGTCCTAAATATTAGTTAATTCCCACTTTCTCATTGTGTCAAAGGGGTAGAAATTTCTTGTTGTGGGAGTGCTTTGAAGAAGAGAGAAGGTGAGCTATATATTTCTATATTGACGAGTGTTGAAATTAATGACAAAGGGGGAGATTATTGGAGAGTTTTTAGTGATGTAATTTTGATATCATGTAGGTGTCCTAGTGAGTGGAATAAGTGGTTTGGTATCCTAAGTAATAATGATAAAGTGTGTAATGTGCTTGTTCTAGTGTTATTTATGTATGGTTGGTTAATTTTTAATATTAACAAGGATAAAAAACATCAAGGTTGAGTATGGTGATTTGATCATGTGAAAAGGGAGCCATTAGAAGTCAAGAATTATTTTAATGATTATGTACATGAGTTTAATTCACCAGGTTTATCATTATTATAATCTAGACATTTTGAATCTAGTGGTAGAAAATATGAGTCAATCATTTGATGAAGTCACCATTACCACATAAGAAGGATTCAAGAGGAGTTGGTCATATGTTTATGATCACAATAGTCCCCAACTATTATTCACTATATCTCAAGTCATGCATCAAATTTTAGTTAAAGTTATGAGGCTACAAAGTTGGCTTCTTGGTAAGAATTCATTATTTTCCCATACTTAGCCAAATTCATATTATGGCTAGAAAGCACTGAGTAAGCATGTTGATGAGGTCAAAATGAACATGTTTGGAGGTTTTAGGACACAATGATCATATGTGTTTTTTTAATTTTTGTTCTTAGTTTATTTATGATTAATTTTATATCATATGATGAGTGCACCAAAAGATATGAATATGCAAATTTGGGATCCCAAGCAGTTTGATTGTGTTTTTCCGTACATAGCCAAATTTGTGTAAGGCAAGAAAAAGTTGAGTGAGAATTTTAAGGTTATTTTATATTTCACATGTGAAGGTGTCAAGACAATCTGATCATATGGATTTGTTCACTTTCAAGCATAGATGATTTACATTAAATTTGAGATCATGCATTAAAACATGACAAAAGTTATGGATGCTCAAAGTTAACCTGTGATGCAAGTTTTGAGATAGTTGGCTTTGTGATAAAATATTTTGAGAAGGAAATTTAATGGTGATATATTTTGTACATGTGAAGGCTTCAGGAGTTGTGTCTCACATCATTGAATTCTCCTATGTGAGGAGATCATCTAGTTAAAATTTGAGATCATGCAAACAAGTACAGAAGAAGTTATTGAAATGCAAAAATGGTTACTCAAGCATATTGAAAGGGTTCTCATAGTAATTTATGAATGAGTTAAATCTTGAGAAAGATCAATGATGAACATTGATCTAATAAGTCAAGATGAAGTTAGATGAGGATAGGTGAATGATGTTTAATGATTTAACAAAGGTATAAGATAATGATCCAATGATGAGTGAGAATTCATACATATTGTTCAAATGGTGAGTGTTGATCATTAAAGATAGATTTCAAATATCAATTAATCATGTTGAGTCAACATTTAAATATTTCATGAGATGATTTCATCATGATAGATGTTTAACATTTGGCTTTGGTAGACTATATGTTAAATTTCTAACTAGATCAATGGTGCATATTCAACCAAGTAGTGAGGACATGAGATGATTGCAAAGTGGTAAAATTTAACTATGACCATTGTCATTCAAATATTTGAATTTAACACAAGAAAAATGAGATCTCAGTATATTATCCATATCTTTCGATAGAAGTCAATTTTTTTGGTGTTATACAAATCAAAGTGGTAAAGGACTTTAAGATGTATCTATAAATATGGATTTGAATATATGGAAGTATGCATAGTCAAATATATGATTCTATAAAGTTGATTTTGTTTTCTATATGTTATACAAGTGACCCAAGAAAGATATTCAAGTTTGTATTGATGTTATTTCAATGTTTCATGATGAATTGGCTATTGGGAAGTGTTGTAGACTCCATGTGGATACCCTATGAGTATTTTAGAGGTGTGATTAATCTATATTGAGTATGAAAAATGCTTAAGAGGTTGATTATATGTTTTGTAATGGTTTTCCTATGTATGAGGTTTCTGTTTGAATTATTTAAAGCATATGTAGATGTGAGCTAAGTTGATTGTGATAATTTAATGATGTCATAGGGGACATAAGGTGTGGACCCTTGTATTTTAAAGTGGTCATGTGTTATTTTTTTGTTTAAGGGTGTGCTTAATAGGTTATAGGTCTTCATGAGACCTATAAGATCTACAAGGACCTTATTGAAAGGTGTGGCTTATTAAGGGTGACCCATAGATGTTATGGCTAACCTATGAAGTTTGTATTAAGATTTGTCTTTATGTAATATTTTCCTTAACGGATAATTAATGCCTAATGGATGACTAAGGTGGTGATGATCATGATTGCTCTATATATAGTGAAACCAAATGTGACGGTTTCTAGACTTATAAGACTTAGATGATGGAATGTGATTATGGAGATAAATGAAGGAGATACCATTTGAAAGAGAAGGTATAGGTTAGTGCAGGCCAACATAGAGTGAAGAGGATCATACATTCTTATTTTAGTAAGGTGCTAAAGATGATCACATAGATCATTGGACCTAATAATCCTAGCAGAGGTGGAATGGGTGAGTATGCTCAAGAGGCTTTTTGAGAGAGGTTTGTGCATGTGAATTGTGGAGTGAAGGAGGGTTAGAGTTGAGTTGATGAGTGTATTAGTTTTAGGATTATTTTTATGAGATCTTTGTCATAATTCTATCGGCCTAATAGTGCTCTTGTTGTTTGAGTATGAGTGAAGGCAAGGTGAAGACTGTGTGAGCTTGATGGCTTATCTAAGAGGTAAATCAATGTGTGGACTAAGTGTATGACCATTTGGTCATGTTTTTTAAGCTGTGATAGAGTTTTTTTTGTGAATGAAGCATTAAGTGTGTATATTTGAAGAGTGGGGTTAGTTGGGATATGTAATGTGTCCCAATTGATCTTTGTGTATTGGTTCAAGTATGTAATGTGTTATTTACAATAAGAAGTGTTGAGTGAAGGTGAAGTTTGATAATTAGAGTTCCATAACTAGGTGTTGAAGACATCAATTCAAATGTGAATTTTTTCATAGGTGTTGTTGTGATATCTCAACATCTAAGGTGGTTGTAGCCTCCTTGTAAGGTTAAACTTATTAAAATGTCTAGTTATTATTGTAGCTCATCTAGATAGGTGTGGCAGCAACTTGTGTGATTGTTGTCTCACTAAATAGGGATTTTAGTTCATTGATCAATTGTATCTAGTATAAATTGGATCTTCTTATTATAGGTAAATAGTCCAATTGCAAGTTTTAGTGGGTTTTATTCCCCAAGAGGGTTTGCCACATGTCATGTGTTATGTATTTGATCTTGCATTATATTTCTTATTCATTGCTCTGAATGATGTGTATGCCTCATGAATGTATATATTGACTGATTAAGAGTTTTGAATTATTGTAACTAAATTTGAAATATTTGGGCTCAATTATTCAGCCCCCCTCTCAATGATTGTACCTCTAACAAATCCATCCAAAAAATAAATAATATTAGATCCACTGGCCATCTAAATTGTGTCATATAGGGAGGATAAAGGATAATTATCCTTTTCTAATGCTCTATTCATGTTATTAAATTCAATACAAAGTCTGATTTCTCTGTTCTTCTCTAATTGGTATTAGGTTGGCTACCTAGGTAGAATACTTGAATTGGAAGACAATCTTAGCATCTAGTAGATTTGATACCTATGTTTGGATGAGGGGTTCTAGTATTAGATTAATGGGTATTTATGTATACATTAAAGGATTGTGTTATGGCTTCAATGCAATGGTATGTGTGATGACTCTAAGGTATAGTAATTTTAAATCTTCATATGTCTAGGTCATTACATGTTTGTATTTTTTTGTAAACTATTCAACTTTGATTTCTCACTTTTAGTGATACTTAGACTAGTGTTCACATTATAAGGATGTTGTTTAGTGCTTATATTCTCGTTCATGAAATCAGATTTAGTTTATTTAAGATGCTTCTATTTTTTATCTTGTTGATCTATGTCAAAATATTTCTCTAGGGAAACCATCCCCAAAAGGATTTGGTTCTCATTCAGTTATATGACTCCATTCTTTTCTAGATCTTCAATATGCATGGGATCAGCATATTTCTCATATATAAACTAAGATTTAGAGGTCCCATAACTACCTATGAATTGGAAAATCTATTGATTATCCTCAAATATATAGAAGTTGTCAATATTGTTTGAGATAGAGAGGAAGGGACCATCTCCATGAATAATTTTTGCATCTTGGAATGTGGAAATAGTGCCAAATTAGTGACTAAAGCTACTAGTGAATCTATCATAAAATTTTATTCCCTTAAGATGGATATGATGTTGAACACCTCAAAATATTTGATCACATCCCATGCTTAGTGTTTATACTTTAAGTAAGATTAAAACATATTCATTTTTGATCTGGTTAACAACTAGCTCTAAATCATCAAATAATTTCAACTACTTTATATTATTATTTAGTGTGAATTTTATCCTAAGGATTAGAGATGTGTACTATGATCTAAGAATTTGACTCAAGAGAGGATGGTTAGTATGGTGTTAGTTCCAAAATGAAAACAAGATGAAATAAACATACTAATAACATAACACCTCTAGGCCTAGACACTAGGGAGAGCTTAGTTAACAAAAACAAATGATAAACACAACTATAAAGAAAGGAATGAAAACATGATAATTCCTTCACCTTCTTTGGATGATCGAAATGCCTTTGTAGTAGTGGATTACTTGGCTTGTGTTCATGATAATTATATCCTGAGGATTAGAGATGTGTACTCTGATCTAAGAATTTGACTCAAGAGAGGATGGTTACTATGGTGTTAGTTCCAAAATGAAAACAAGATGAAATAAACATACTAATAACATAACACCTCTAGGCCTAGACACTAGGGAGAGCTTAGTTAACAAAAACAAATGATAAACACAACTATAAAGAAAGGAATGAAAACATGATAATCCCTTCACCTTCTTTGGATGATCCAAATGCCTTTGTAGTAGTGGATTCCTTGGCTTGTGTTCATGAAGTCTTCATCAAAGGAGGCTTGGCTATCTCTTCTTCTACTTGGGACCTTTGGCTTGTGGCTTACCTTAGCTTGGCATAAATTTGGCATGGTAACACTAGTAGAATTGGCTTTTTGGAACCAATTTGACATTATAACCTTACACTAGAATAACTTACAAATGATGTTCATGGCCTCTCTATTTATAGATTTTTGAGAATGTCTAGAATCAACCTAAATTATCCATATCAAGATTGACATGTGTGGTTGAGGATTAATTCAATGTTTAGAATTAAGTTTATAATTATCCTCATCATATAATTAGAGGAAGGGGTAATTAAGAGGCATGGAGGGAATCATGGAAGGCATTGATGAGGCATGGAGGGCATGAATCTTGATATTTGTGGCATTTATGGCCTAAGGATGTCTTCCAAGGAAATGAGGTCACTTGATGATGTAGATATTCAATATTCATTTCCAAAAAAATTATTCAACAAGTTTCCACGGAATTTTTTATTAGGCCTTGGTTTGGGTTAATTAGCTTTTAAACATGATTAAGTACTTTGTACACAAATTAATCAAATTAATGAGAATGCCTTGTTATTGGTCAAAAATTTGATTGGATTGGAGTTGGAATGTGATGTTAGATGAATTAGAACTATAATCCCATTTAGGATGTTACCAAAAACAAATAATAAAGGAATATGTCTTATCCAAAATATTTTATAGGAAAGATCAATACAGAACACCCAAGTTCAAATTTGGCATTTTGACTAGAAATGAACTAATCAAAGTTAGCTAGCCCATAAATTTAAGTGCCCCATTTAAGAATACCCTAGCCAAAATTGGCACCTGAATATGCCAGTTTCTCATCATCTAGCATGTTTTAGTGTTTTTAGGCCAAATTGTACATTTTAGGTTGAAATTGGACAAAAGCTTGGTTGGAAGTTATCAATGGCCTATTTTGGTGTCTATAGTTTTCCCCTATGTGGGAAGGCATTGAAAGATATAATAATATTAATGTATTCTCAAAGAATGAAATATTAATGTATGCCTAAAACTATAATGATGATAAACTAACTATATGACACCCCCTCAAGGGAATAGTTGGCACAAGTAGGTTGGCAAACAGTCCCTTAAAAATAAAGAAGTAAAATGAGGGGACCAAATAGAGGGACGATGATGGAGTGAAAACATAATGATATTTAAAAAGTAGTCAAAATCATTGAGAATGTAAGTGGGATGGTGTATAATGCTTTTCCCAAAGGTGGTTATAAGCATTGTACCCCGATAGTGGCAACATGGTATGATAACACAATGACTTGCCTAAAGGTTGTTATAATCATGGACAAGATGGAACTACCACAATTATGATAGACAAACAAGATAAAAACATGGCCCTATATAGGCAAAAAAATTAATTTGGTGACAATATAATGATTTTCCCAAAGGCAATTAAAAACATTGAGAAATGCAGGTGGGATGGTGTGCAATGATTTGCCCATAGGAGGTTATAATCATTGGACCCTAATTATGAAAAACATGATAAACTTGGTCAAAGATGATGCTATCTTAACATATAAGGTAATGATGAATAGGAACAACCTACTAGTAGAGAGATGGTCATCCTAACTAATAAAGGTTACAATTCTTTCATGGTTAATTACTCTCTTTGGGATATGATTGGGAGTGAATCAGGATGTCAGTGTCAAAGAGATGCCACCATTCCTGAATAGACTTCTTGAAGCTGAGGTTTTTTGTAGCATGTGATGGGATTTATGATAGAACACCATAAAGACTTGGCCAAAATATGCATGAAGACTGACTCCCATAATCCAGTACATAATACAAAATAATGCACCAATGATAGAAACCATGATGACAATGTAAACTGATGAATATGGATAGATTCAAGTGTAAGTGTGGGAAAAGAATCACCTAATGAACACAAATAAAATGAATCAAGGCAACAGTGTTGAAAGCAAACAAATAGGTAGATAAATAAACAAAATAAGTAGAAATAAATAAACAAATAATGTAATAAAAACCCTACAAACATTGCCCCTATAAAATAGTCAACAACTTAACAAACAAACAAAAAGGGGGAATATAAGAAAAGGAAAGGGGTGGTCGAGCTAACTCCATATGCACTAGGCAAGTGGATGCTACCTACATAGTTTCATGGATGTAATATCTAATGAAAAAAATTTAGGCCAAATGTAATTCTCCCAGGGAATGGGAAGAATAGGATAACTAATGAAAATAAATGAAATGGATGTGAGAGAAGAAGAGGAATGGTCTTACAAAATGGCAACTGCATGAGAGAAAAAATCCAAAAAAGATGGGGAAACTAAGTGAAAAGAGATTTGCTTGTAACTTAGTAAGGGTTCCTAGAATCCTTAAGATAAATAAGTGGTCAATGTTTTTGTGCTTTTCTAATGACTTTTTAAATGTTTTTGTAAGTGTTTTAGAGTGTCTTATCTCAATAAATAATGAGACACTAAATGGTTCAATATTGCAAAATGGTGAGAGCATTCAAACCTAGGTTACTCAAAAAATGGCAAGAGCATGGCTTAGGTTGCTCATGAAATTTTGAGAGTATGTTTTAGGTTAATTTTAAAATAATGAGAGCATGGCTTAGGTTGTTCATAAATGGTGAGAGTGTGGTTTAGGTTGCTCATAAAATGACGAGAGCATAGCTTATGTTACTCAAAAAATGGTGAGAGTGTGGGGAAAAGGGTGACTAAGCTAACCTCAACAAGTTTGAGCATTACCTACATAGTCCTAAAATAGGACCTCAAGTCACTATAGTTCCACCCTTAAAGTGGAGGAATTTGACTAGTGCAGTAGTCAATTAATAAAAAATAGGCATAGTTGGTAGAAAGGCATAGCATGACATATGAAGTGGAAAGTTGGTACATCAAGTTTTAATGTTTCCCCTAGTTTTCCCATAGGAGGCTATAACTAGGACATAATGGCATATATCAAAGGTACTAATTTTCCCAAAGGTGGTTATAATTATTATCAAGACTAGTGGTAAGAAAATAACAAATGAAGGATGTAACTACTAAAACTTCTATCATAATATCATCTAAAGTACATGAATCAACTAATGAAACTAATCAGATACCTTAATGCTACCTAAGGAATGGAAAAAACCAACATCAAATGGGATAGGCTTTTAGAATATATTGGGATAATAGATTGGAAGTGGAAAGTGGATACAACAAAGTGGATGGATAAGGATGGTATTTTTACAAAGAAGAATAGTGATAAAAAGGCATAACTAAAATGATCCTTATAGACAATACACCTTATCACTTAAGAATAGTACCACTTGAGATTAATAATATTAATTGGCTCTATAAGTTCCTCTTCATTTGGTGTGGTGAGCCTGTATGCTCTTGATCCATAATCTATAGTAATGATGAAAGTCCCTATCTAGTTTGGTTTGAATTTTCCTTTATGTTTCTTCTTAGTCATGGTATTCTTTTGGTTTTCTGTAAGAACAAGATCACTAAGTTCAAATCTTCTATACTTAACATGATTATTATAGTGGGATTTGAGTTGATTCTAATATTCTTGAAGGTCTCTGAGTGTGGTTGTTCATTTCTCATCAACTAGGTCTAGCTCTTGCAGGTGAACTACTCGATAGTCATGATCATCTAAAACATGCTTGAAAGAGATGTGTAGTGAAGGCTATTCAACCTCAATGGGAAGTATGGCTTTAGTAACATAAATAAGTGAGTATGGAGTGGCTCCTATGGAGGTATGATGATTGGTATGGTATGCCCAAAATGTAGGGAATATCTAGAGGTGAAATCTTGACTGGCATCATTGACAATCTTTTTGAGAATATTGACAATGGTTTTGTTGGATGCTTAAGCCTAGCCATTACCTTAAGGGTAATATGTTTTATAAAAATATTTTGAGATGTTATATTAAATACATCGCTGGTCTACATCCTTTTTATTGAATGATCCTCCATTATTAGATATAATGTCAGAAGGAATACCATAACAATAAATGAGATGGTTGAAGATGAATTTGGAAATTTACTTTCTAGTCATGTAAGTGAGGGGTATAGCTTCAACCCACTTCATCAAATATTCAGTGGTGGTAAGGATATGTTTATGGCCATCAGATGAAGTGGGGTTGATCTTCCCAATGAGATCAAGTCCTCATGTAGAAAATAGCCATGGTGTCAACATTGGTTTTAGAGTTTTTGCTAGGGCATGAATTAAATTAGAATATTGTTGACATTTGTAACACTTTTTTACATATGTAGTGGCTTCTGTGTCCATTATGGGAGAATAATAACTAGTATGTAAGATATTTTTAGATAGGATTTCCCAGCTATAATGGACTCTAAATACTCCTTTGTGAACTTCTCTTAATGATAGCATAGACTCTACCAAAGTTAAACAATGAAGCAGAGTTCCATAAAAATTATGATGGTAAAGGGTAGATCCAAGTAGAATATAATTATCATAATGATGAATGAAGGATTTTGTTTATTTTCAAGAGAAATTAGGTGGTATAATTTGGTCATGAAGGTAGTTATAAAGGTCTAAGTACTATATAGAATTAGGACCAACAATATCACAAATCATGATGATGAGTGAGCTGGTGCTAACAAATTCTCAATGAGGAACTGATACTCTCTAGATTTATCTAATTTCTGAATTAGATAACCAATATTATCCATGACATCTACATTTTTATTACCATCCCTAGGTATATGTTCAAACTAAATGTTGGAAATTTGTTGTTTAAAATTGTTGACCATGTCTTTATATGGAACCAACTTGTCATCTTTAGTTTGAAAATGATTTGTAACTTGATTGATGATTAACTAAGAATCACTATAAAATTGAAGATGATATATATTATAATTCACTACTTGGCAAATTATTATAATAAGTGCTTCATACTCGGCCATGTTGTTTGTACAAGGAAAGCTAATTTTGAATGATTTAGGGATTAGATCCCCCAATGGTGTTATAAACAATATGCCAACCCCCAATCCATGTGCAGTAAATAAACCATAAAAATATATATTCTAGGGCTACTCTTCAAAGGGTGTGTCAATGATGCTCATGATAGATTCATCAAGAAATTGAAACGTGAGTGGATGTGTGTCTGTGAGAGGTGCTTCAACAAGTTGATCTATAAGAATTTTTCCCTTGATTATCTTTTGATTGACATATTCTATGTCAAATTCATTGATAAGAATGATACATTTATCCTTTATATGTTATAAATCTTTTCTAGATAATATATACTTGAGTGGATATACTTTTGAAATAACCATGGTTTTATTATTCAACATGTAATGATAGTTTTTGAGCCACCAAAACCATGGATAGACAAGATTTTTCAATAGGTTCATAGTTATGTTCATATGTAAAAATGGTACAACTTAGGTAGTATATAACATGTTCTTTTCTATTATCATCATGTTGAGCCAAGAGTGCCCTTAAGGCATGGTCAATAGCTGATAAGGTATAACAAGAATGGCTTTCCTAGCATATGACGTAATAAAATAGGTAGATTGACAAGATAGTATTTGAGCTATTGAAAAGCTATTTGGAAATGATCATCTCAGTGAAATACAACTCCATTATTCAAAATGTGTGTAAATGGATGGTACTTAACTACTAACTGAGAGATGAAGCATCAAATTAATTGGATCTTACCCTATTAACTACAGAGTTGTTTTAAATTGGTTGGTGGTAACATCTTTCTTATAGCATGGACTTTACCCATATTGACTTTATTACCCCTAAAAGACACAATGAATCCAATTAATTTTCTTGAATTTACACTAAATACACATTTCTTTGGATTGAATATAACTTTATACTATCATAGTCTTTGAAATATCTTATGTAGGACTACTAGATGGTCCGCCCTGGTTTTGGATTTTCCTAATATGTCATTAACATAGTCTTCAATAATATCGTTCATCATATCATGGAATATGATATTCATGGCCCTTTGATTTGTGGATCTAACCTTTTTTGATGCCAAATGGCATCATCTAATAGCAAAATGTTCCCCATGGAGTGGTGAATGCTATTTTATGTTGACTTTCTTAAATGATTCTGATCTGATTGTATCTTGAAAATTCATCCATGAGTGAAATCATTTCATAACCTATCATGGAATCGATGATCATGTCGATATTAGGTAATGGAAAATTATCTTTAGGATAAGCTTTATTGATGTCTCAAAAATCAATATAAATTATGATCCCTTCGATATTTTTGCTAATAGGTACCACATTAGAGATCCATTCAAAGTAGTCAATGGATTGAATACATCCTGATTCTAAGAGTTTTTCCAAATCTTTCTTCACCAATACAGTAATGCAAAGATGCATTTTACATAGCCTTTATTTTATTAGTTTGGCATTAGGATTACCCATAAAGTGGTGTATAACTAAGGTGGGATCTAAACCTGGCATGTCAGAATAAGCCCATACAAAGATATCTACAAATTCTCTCATTAGAGCTATAAAGACACCCTATTTCTCCTTAGTGAGGGATGCACCTAATTTTATCCATTTTAGGTATGATGAAGTCCTAATGTTTACCTCTATTGTATCTTTGACTAGAAGGGTCAAACCATCTTCTAGGATAGTAGGCAATGACTTGAACTATTAAACTATGCCAGGGTCCTTCGTTAGGAATTGATCTTCAACTTATCCTAGGCATGATTAATTTGATTCTCCTAATGGGAGATATGTCCATGTGACAAAAATAGTCAAAAGTTCTTAAAGAATTTGTTCAAATGCTTTTTGCTCAAAACTAAACTAAGATCCATAGACAAGTTCATCATCGGTGGTCTCTTGGTCTAAATTTGAAGAAGAATGAACACCCCCATCTAATGGCACCTAAAATAGGTTTTCACCACTAGACTGGCCTTTATATTCACATTTTACCTAGTCAAAAAGTGCCTCAAATAGGTTTTTACTTTGGGACCTCAATGTTTTATTTATTTATTTTTGGCTATGAGTGTTCACTCACTCTCCAAAATAGGTTGCAGGACCTAACGTGATTAAGAATCATAATTTATGATCTCCTAATGAAACCTTGTCTCTAATGCCTAATAAATCATATAATGCCTCATAATTTTGGAGCTTATCAATTGACAAACTAGATTCTTCTTGGTCCCAATCTATTAGTTGGGGATAATATAATGGCAATGGGTTACGTTGAATGACTATGGTAAGGGTAAAAATGGCATTGTTATCAAATAAATTAGTCTTAGCTAGATTATCAAAAGTGAGGGTATGATCAGATTCTATTTCACTATCATCATCATCATCATTAGTCACTGGTGATGGATTATGAATAAGATATGTGGGGTCACCCATAGGTGGTTTAAATCCAAGTCTATAAGGTTTTTCATACTTGTTCATGGAAATTGGATCAATGGTTCCCTAATGATTTAGTCTAAGGCCTCTTCCTTCATATTTGTGATGATCCATGATCTTATTAGGAGTAGGATACTTTGAAATTTTATAACAATCATCTTAGTTTTCATTATATAACCATGATTCATCTCCTTCAAGAGGGTCAGGTTCTTAGCCAAATGTTGGTACAAATGTGACATGTCATGTATAGTTTCTCTTTTATTTCCAATGCCTATGTGTGGTGACTTTAGGTCACCCAAAGGTTTTTTGATTCTAAGGAAGATTGGCAATATGAAATGTATCATGGGTCACATACTCTCCTAGTCCATTATCTAAAATGGTGAAATGATTATAAGCTTCTGGAGGTGGCATGTGAGAATGGAAATCTAAGGTATTAGGATCTATGCATTTATCTGGTGAAGGATTAATAAGTATAACCTGTCCTTTATCCTATTTGAAACTTGGTTTCATGCCATACTAGTAATTATAGCTTTGAAATTCAGCCTCAAGATGTTTACAATGTTCATCTTGGTGTAAATTTCTTGGAATATTCAATTCCATCCCTGAGTGCAAAAACATGATATATTGGTGCAGTGTTGATGAAACTACATGAATCTCATGTAACCAAGGCCTACCTAAAAGCACATTGTATGATAAATCTAGATCAAGAACATGGAAAAGTGTATCATAGGTTAAAGGCCCAATGATAACTAGAAAACTAATGGTGCCTTGTGATTCTATTTACTAATTATCATAGGCTTTGATAGTTATTATTTCTGGTTGGAGATCTATCATTGTGTACCGAAGAAGATTGATGATCTTTAGAGACACTATATCGAGGCCAAATTCATTATCTATAAGGACATGTTTCACTTTATGTTATCTTATATAAACTTCTATGTATAATGGATTGTTATGGAGTGGGCCAAGGGAAGACATATTACTTTGGTTGAATGTGACTTGTTGGGTTGGAAATAGGTGTCCAACCAAAGCTTGACATTTATCAAGGGATATGTCACTTGTAATAGTGGATTAGGTCAAAATCTTATTCAAGATGTTCTTCTAGATTATTGATGTTCATATAAAATCTAAAATATAAATGTATGTTGGTGTCTTTTGTAATTGTTCCATAATATCAAACTTCTTGTCTTGGTCAGTAATGAATGGTTTATTCCAAAGTTGAATTGTTGATTGGATGATAGGTAAAGTGGCAGATGGTTGTGGGTTGGGGATAGTAATGTTTGACCTCTAAGTTTTGATTATACAATCAAGATTAAATAATAGATAATTATTGTTAATTTTTATTGGAAATGGTATAAGACCAGATAGGACAAGTCTTGATTTCTAGTGCACTTACATGTGGTCACATGGCAAGAATGAGTTTTTGCTATAAGATTCAAAAGTGGAAATCCTAGTTTTTTGGTTTACTTATATGCACTCCTAGGTTAAAGAAGGATTATCCATGTAACTTAGATGAATACTATTATTTAACAATAGTCTAAGTTGGTTAGTACTTGGTCTAGAATTAATAGAGATTGTATTAACACTACTCCCTACAATATGGCCTACAACCCCATTATAGGCATGTGTAACTGCATGGTAGGTTTCTTGGTTGTTACCATTATGACCTTGGTCTTTTCCATTTTTATTGTTGTGGATTTTGTTTCTAATTTTATTGGTTCTATTGGTTTATCCTTTAATTTTGATAGTATTAATTTTGTTGCTGCACTGCCCATTATTGTTGTTGCTAATTATTTTGCTATTACTGATTGTTATGTCAGGGAAAGGGGTTTTGATAAATCCCTATATTTTTATTGGAATTGGAAGAACCATTATCTAATGTTATTTTCCCATTTTCTATAATATTCTCAATTAAATGCTTGATTTGGACACATCTTCATAGATTATGCCTGTTGACCTGATGATAGTCACAGAATTCATTTTCATGATACCAATTAGGGTAAGGAATGCCTTGTGGATAATGATTTGATAAAGGCCAAATAATTATATTAGCAATATCCTATGAAATACATATTCAATAGGTTCTCCTAGGTCACTAAAGACACAATGTGAAGTCATGGTTCTCTTAGGAGGAGGGTTTGCAATGGTAAAGGATGATGTATAGGTTTTGGTTGTTTTGCTTATGGTATTAGCTGGAGAGGTTACTAGGTAGGAGTAAGCTAAAAAGGTAGGGTGGATGAGGTTTACATAGTTTGCACATGATGAGATTTGGTTACTCTATTTCCCAAAACATTCCTATTTTGATTGAATTACTTCAATCTTTCTTGGTTATTAGCCTATGCTATTTGTGATGCTTAAAATTTATTAGGATGTTATTATTGGGTATTTACTCAATTGGTAGAATTAATTTTGATGACTCCTTTATTGATGAGTGCCCACTCAATCAACAAACCTTTATCAATGATCTCTTTAAACATATATGTACATTGTAACTCTAGATGGTACACTCTTTCACTATGAAAATTATTGGTAAACATAGAGGCTAATTGTTCATCTAGTAAATTATTGGTTAAATGGCTTGCAAGGGCTCACCATCACTATAAATAACTTACAAAACTCTCCCTAGCCTTTTTTTTCTTGCGTTAGGTCCACTAATGAAATATCATGCTTGAGATTATAAGAAAAGTGTTGCACAAATTTATCAAAAAGATCATCAAAGTTAGTTACTAAATTCTTGGGAAATTTTAAAAACCATTCCAAGGCTTGTCCAACCAAGCTCCTTAGAAACAACATCAAAATGCATATGTCATCAAATGCCACTAGCTGACATACAACAAAGAATTTAGTCAAATGGACCTTAAGGTCACCTTTCCCTTTGTATTTATTGAATTTTAGTGGTTCATATCTTGGATGGAATGGTATCTATAAATACTCCATGTTGAATGGATAGGAATAAAATCATCTAATTTGAACTTTTTAGTTTGTTTCCTCACCTAAATAGTAGCAATTACATCCTTCATCTATTGCGATTCTTGGGATAGGAAACTTGAATGGATATTGGTTTGAAGGAGAATATTGGTTTGGGTAAATGGCTAGGAGGTCACAAGTGGGACACTTTGACCAAGGTACGATGGAGATACCTATTGAGTTATATTAGTTTGGTTAGGGAATGGACTAGGAATATGCATATATGGATTAGGATGTACTGGAAATTACACATTTGGTTACACAATATTTTTGGTTTGGGTTGGTGATAAAGGTTTGACTTGAAGGATTTTGTTGTTAGGATGGAGGGATATAAGTATATTGTGACTATTGTGGTTGGAAAGGGGCATGTTGTTGACTAATCAAAACATATTATTAAGTGGGAACTTGTGGACCAAGATCCTATATCTAAATGTGTGGCACATTTTGAACCAAAAATTATCTTATAGGTACTTTAAAAACATTGGGACCTCCTTGTTGCATGAATCCCTATGAGGAAATGAAGGCATGTTATAGATTTAACATCTGTTATTAACCAATATTTTCATTTTATTTACTAGTCATTGCTTGGTTTTGAATTGGCATATTAGTCTATGACTGAAGAGGTATGTTTATCATTACTTAACAAGGTGGAATATTAGTTTCCCCTAATTAACTCAATAATGTATTTGTCTTTTGTTGCATTGATACACTAGATTGTGTCTATTATTGTGGAATACTGCTCGTTACTTATTGAGGAGGAGTGAGATTCATCACATTCTATCATTGAGGCATGATATTGGTTGTTATTTGATTACCTAATCTTGCAGGTTGTACACTTGAGGAAGAAGCTAGTTGAGGCTGGGATGTAGAAACTCCTATTCCTTGGTATGATGATCTACTATTGGGATTAACTATAGACAAAAGTTGTTGGCTATTTGTTTTTGTATTATTACCACTTTTATCAAGATTAGATGTTGTTTGTACATTATCCACTACATTTGGCTCACTATTCAGTGTAGAGGCTAAAGACACTTCTTTGATAATAGACATATACATCAATTTATCTATTAGAGTGATTTGTATGAATGGGTTAGAACTTATATTCTCTTATCTAGTTAATTCTATCAACACTCATATTAAAGGTACTAGTTAAATTACCATGTTCATCTAATTGAAATCACATGCTAAATTTAGGTAGGTCTATTATGTTATTTTCATTTGGTTAAATTGATCTTCAATGATGTTTTTTTCCTTGATTGGATATATTAGGGTCTTGATACATTATTTGGACTAAAGCCATAGGATTACTAGAACAAGATTTTTGATCGTAAATGATATTGTGGAGCACTCTTACTAGACTTGGTAAATTTTCATGGGGGATGTATGCTAGAAACTTGGCCCCTACTTTTATGGCTCTAACCAAAATCTCATATTTGTTCTCTAACAAATGTCACTTAAACAAAAATGGATCATACATGGAAAATGTATTATTAGAGTATGACTATTGAAGAACTGGGTCATCTACTATGGGTATTATATCTAGGTATTACACGGTTTGTTCTTTGTCCTACTCTAAATATGGTGGTGTGTTACCTAGATAATTATATAATGGATCATGGCTTTGTGCCCCTAATTTAGTATTATAAGAGGGATAAGAATCCATCTCATAAGCAATATTATCTGTATAGGGGTCTTGCACCATTTTTTCCTATGTAACTACATTACTAATCCTTGAATTGTACATGATTCCACTACGAGTGTAGGAATACATGTTGGGATCCATAGTCAATGCTTTGAAATTTCAAGTCAAAGAGTTATATAAACTCTAAAAAGGATAGAATATAAAAAAAATGATGCCTCAACTTGGTTTAGATCTATCAAAAGGGTCAAAATGTTTATGTAAAGATTTATGAGGAAACAAGCTAGTGTAAAATATCTAATGTTTCCTTGTTCACACAAAGATAATCAAGTAAATGGACTTAAAAATAAAAATTGAAAACTCTAAAGTTGAAGTGTTTCAAATCAATCTAATCTAGGAATTTAAAAGTTGTTAGATCTTTTGGCCAAATGTGGCATCAAAATCTAGGCTCAAACAAGGCATGAGTTAAGACTCCTGGCGAAATGACATCAAAAGCTATATTTTGAAAATAGATGAAAGTTTTAATCAAACATATTTGAAACACTTCTAACAAACACTAGGCATTCAATTCTTGGTCATGAACTTGATCAACTAGGTATAAGGTATGAAACAAAAGGCAATTAAGGAATAGTTTATTTTCTCATAAATAATGGTATAAATCTTAGTTCTTTTGATAATTAGGCTAGACAAAGGTGAGTGGTATAATTTTGTTTTAGACAAAGGATCACAAAAAGTACAATTAGATTAGTTTAATTTTGTAAGAACAAATTTGGAATTCTATGTAAGAGGGTCTATGAAACAATATTTGAAATTATTTGGGTAGCGTAATGATGTTATACTACTCAAAAGATGTGATAAAAAAGTTTGTTTCAAAATTCTCTAAGGCAAAGACAATTTTCCACAATCTTGACAACATAACACTACCCTTCTTGACTTAAAATGTCGTGGTACATAGACTCAAATTACAAGTGTTTAGCACAAAATGGCTTAAGTTTATCAAGTGAGGACAATGATTATGAGTCTTTAAATGACCTTCAACCCAAATTGGAAATTAAACCTAAGTTCCCTCAAGTTTTATGTAAATAGTGAACCCACTTAACACATCAACCCTATGAACTTGTAAAGGTGTAATTCTGAATTTAGATTACAAGTGAAGGACTTAAACAACTTTGTTAAAGGTCTAGACTCAATTGGGCAACATAATTATGCCAAAGTCGATGATATGAATCTCAAGATTTTGATGAAAATTGAACAAGGCAAATTCATGATTTCATCTAGGCATTATAATGAATCTTTATTCAAAGTAAAATGTGGACCATGTGTTTGGTTTGGGATTGTTTGTTTACACCATGTTTTGAATCCAAACAAGACTTTAATCTAGGACAAGACCAACTAATTAATCACCCTTAGATCCTAAACTTACAAGGTTTCTTGGCATTGTTGGAATCCATCAATATACATCATTTGAGAGGATTTTAAGTGTTCATCAAAAAGTAAATGTGCATTATATAGTAGGGTTTTGACACCCCCCTTATCTCAAATGATAGTATTATGACATGGACCTTGAGGCACACCTTGCACCAACAATACTTCCAAGGAAAGTATGGATTTGTGTAAAATATAAAAAAATTTCAAATTATCTAGGGGAATCAATTGCATAATGACTTGCATACCAAAAAATGCAAAAGAAAAGCATGGATTTTGGGTCCATACCACTTGGCTTGTTACAAAAAGGTCTAGTCCTTTTTACAACCAAAGCATCTTGTTGTTTGCTCAATTTAGTGAGATGACCAAAGTGACACTATGTCCCATGTGAAACTCTAAAGGATCCAAATGAATTCAATGTTGGGATATGAAACCTTGAGTTAGGGATTTTGTAAAGAACTTGCGAGAGGTGATGAAGTCTCCCTCACAAGCCAAGATGTATAAAAATAAAGATAGAATGAAAGTAGAAAGAATTCAGGGTCATTTTCAATGTCACCTAAAATTTGATGAGTTTTTGGGGAGTGATTTAGATGACTTTATTTCTAAGCCTTCGAATGGGCTACTTGTAATAGGAATGGCACTTTTTATTCTAAGGGTTCCCTATACAGGACAAATGGAAGAACATACATGCAACATTCCTCTTTTTTCAAAACAAGATTTGATTAAAAAAATATTGTAAATAAGAATTTACAAGTGTGTTAAATTTTAATCCCAAATAAAATGTTTGGTGGTGTTCATTTGACCCCTTGGTCTTAGTTGTAAAATTTAAAAAACATTCACCAAAAACACCTAAATTCTTTATTAAACAACAAAACAAGTTTCCTAATTGATTTTTAAGAATGCAAAGGTGATTTAAACATGTTTTGAAAAAATATCAAGCTTGTTCCTATAGAAAAAGTATTAGCATGTCATTTATCTTTGAAGATATTTTGAGTTGAGAACAATAAACTTTGGAAAAGTAGCTCTCAGGTCTGTGTTTTTTTTAAAACATAGTGATCGACATTGATTATTACCACCAACATCAGTTATTATAGCTAACCAAGATCTAACTAATGTCATTTTTACTGACCGCCATTAGTTAAGTTAGGTAACCAATGTCAGTATTTCCTATCGATGTCGGTTACTATGTAAAACCATGGCAAACAAAAATGATAAAATATAGTTAGAAAATCAATTTGCAAGAATTTTAAGGGCTCAAATAAATATTTTAGATTTGCAAAAGGATATCTTTTAGATGTGTGATGCATCTATTCCTATTGAGAATGCCATTATGTGATCTAGGAATTTTAATCAAGAGAGGATGGTTAGTATGGTATTAGTTCCAAAATGAAAACAAGATGAAATAAATACACCAATAGCATAACATCTTTAGGCCTAGACACTAAGGAGAGCTTAGTTAACAAAATCAAATGACAAACTTAACTAGAAAGTAAGGAATGAAAACATAAGAACCCCTTCACCTTCTTTGGATTCTCTAAATGCCTTTGTATTAGTGGCTTGCTAGGCATGTGCTCATGAAGTCTTTATCAAATGAGGTTTGGCTATCTCCTCTTCTCCTTGGCACCTTTGGCTTATGTCTTAGCTTACCTTGGCATCAATTTTGCATGGTAGCACTAGTAGTAATGGGTTATTTGAACTAATTTGGAATTATAAATTTGTAATAGAATAGCTTATAAATGATGTTCATGGCCTCTCTATTTATAGATTTTTTATAATGTCTAGAATCAACCTGAACCATCCATCTCAAGATTGAGATGTGTGGTTGAGGATTAATTTAAATTGTGTAATTAAGTTTGTAACTATCCTCATCATGGAATTGGAATACGGGTTAATTAAGAGGCATGGAGGGCATCATAGAAGGCATTGATGAGGCATGGAGATCATGAATCCTGATATTTGTGGCATTTATGGCCTAGGATGTCTTCTCAAGAAATGATGTCACTTGATGATGTAGATATTCAATATTTATTTCCAAAAATAAGTATTCAAAAAGTTTCAATGGAATTTTTAATTAGGCCCTTATTTGGGTTAATTAGATCTTAAGAATGATTAAGTAATTTGTGTATAAATTACTCAAATTGATCATAATGTCTTATTATTGGACTAAATTTTGACTAGATTGGAATTGGAAGGTGAATAAGATGAATTATAACTATATTCCCATTAAGGATGTTACCAATGACAAATAAAAAGGCACATGTCTTGTGTAAAATATTTGATATGAAAGATCAATCCAAAACACCTAGGTGCAAATTTGGCATTTTGACTCAAAATGAACTGATCAAAGTTAGCTGGCCCATAAATTGCATTACCCCATTTAGGGATACCTTGGTGAAAATCAGCACCTAAATATGTCAATTTCTCATCATTTAGCATATTTTAGTGTTTTTAGGCCAAATTGTGCATTTTGGGTGGAAATTGGCCAAAATCCTGGTTGGACATTATTGATGACTAGTTTTAGGTGTCTACACATACTCAACACTATTATTGGTGCAAGGAAAATATAATCTATAGGTAGTTGGGCATTACTTACCATCTAGGTCTATCAAGGTTATGCCAACACCATTACCTTGCTTTAATTTGGTTCCATTGAAATAGAGAGTTCATAACTAAGAAGGGCCTTTAAAATATTGTTAATGGAATGCATGTTCTTATTTGGTAGTGATTGTGTTCACATCTACACATGGATATGCAAAGTGAAAATTATCATTCTTGGAGTTGTACTCAGTGATCAAGTACTTCATCTTCAATTCTCTACTTGCTCAAATATGATTGGCTACTCCTTTTCAAGGTATTCACATGGGTGAGAAATCTATGGCCATGTACCAATTCAATGGCTTTGATAAATCACAACTCATCAATAAGCCAAAAGACTCTAGAATGTCAATGACCAAAATATATATGTACTTTTGTACATGTGGCTTAGATGCAAGTTGTATATTCACACTAATAAACCTTTAATATATATATGATGTAATACTTGTCCAACTATAGGACCACTCTTTTTGAATTATTTGTGGTCAAACCTATCTTTTTTCACGCAAATATCGACATCACATTGGTTGAGGTACCTAAGTTAACTAGGTATTTATATACATTCTTTCCAAACATTTAGATAATTTGCAAAAATGGTGGTACTTAAGTTTTATATTTATATACCATCACATTGGCATGGGAAACTTTGAACTTGTCAAATATATAGTCTCTCAAAGTAAATGCCTTGAGTAATAACTCCCCCTATTTAGTGATCTAATTTAGTTCATGTACAGTGATATTATCCTTGATATTCTTCATATCCTAAACAATGTTGTGCCCAACTCTACTTTATGATTCTATGTTTTGGTATTGATCACTTCCCTTTAGATGAGGTGCATTTTTATTTAACTTTGGATATAGAGTAGTATCATTATTACTTGGAGGAGTGGAGGTATTAAAAGGTTACTTATTTCTCAAATTGAAAGTAATCCTATGGAACTATACTATAATGCATGAATCTTATCTATATTATCTTATGGTTCATTCTCCTTTTCCACTGGGATTGGGAAGTCATAATTCTCAAATATCATTGATGTATTGGGGTGCCTCAATGAATGATAGGAATATGTCCGTAGTTATTTCTTAAAAATCTCTTGTCTTTACATTTCTTTTTTAAATATTTCAAAAGTAGTATATAACTCTATACACTCTAATTATCCATATTGTGTTGTATTGTGAACTGGACACTAACTGGGGGGTGATGATTCCAAGATATAGGCAACTTATTGAGTGGATGTTTTTATTCATTATTTATAGGCTTATTTAAAGTCCTATTAGATATTTACAATATAAATCCCTAATTTTTATTTTGTCGACCGATGCTCCCCATTCTTTTCTACATGCTCAATAATTCATTACTTAACTTCATTAATATCCTGTAGATAACATCTAATTCAGATTTTTTAGAGTTTATAGATGTACTTGGGTGGTATAATTGTTGAATATAATTTATATTTGTATTTGGTTTTGATGGGATGTATGATTTTGATTTGGTGTAACAAGAGACAAGGGAAATTGCATGTGTAATTAATTCTAATTTTATTCCATAATGTTTTTGTCAGAATTTGGAATTGAATTTAACATTGGATAGTTTTGGTATATATTGGGTCCAAAAAGGATATGTAATTGGATATTTATTTTCTATCTAATGTTGATGGATTCAACATATGTTGTTGATAGGTTAGTGATGCTTACTTCTCTACATAAGAACAATGAGTTTGTAGG